>WEKW01023312.1:735-94442 GCA_013389905.1 Sula dactylatra | reverse complement strand
TCAGTTGCTGACTGGGGCTAAACCACAACACAGGTATCAAAAACACACAGCACAGCTGTATTACCACACTAAGGCTGCTATTTGCATCTACTTTCAGGAATAGCCTGGCCACAAATGCAGGCATTTTTGCGTCCTGCTCCTTTGAACATTAAAGATTAGTTTGCACAGGGACATAAAAAGAGGCATCAACAAGTTCAGATGAAGTGTGTTCAAAGCTGTGAATAAATCTGTCAACACAGCACAGTGCTGCACTCTGTAGAGATACCCGCACTAACTCTGAAGGAATGTCATGTTATTGTAGCCCTACTCTTACGGAGAAATACTTCCAACTTGCAATGCCGTCCAAGACATAACTGGAAAGCACTTTCAAACTGTCCCAGGGTTGTCTTCAATCATTCTTAGCTCACTTTTGTAGTGCAGAAGACTAATCTCGTTACTCTGTAGAATCCGGGGTTTAAAATAAGATGCTACAATGAAATAAGAAATCGAAAGAGGTCAAAACTGCAATACCTCAACATGACTAAAGCATACTGCAAACTCTTCAAAGCAAAAATAAAGCAAAACACACCAGCTATAACTGATCAAAACAGTATTGGGCTCTACCCTTTTCTTTTTTGCCCCCATGTACAATCTATTTTACACATACAAAAATATACTTTCTAAAACACCAGAATGTGAGCTTTCTACTTTTCATAGAAAAAGGTCTGTCATTTAAACTAGTCTGTACTTTTTCTTAAGATATAAGAATCACCTTAAACATAGAATAATTAGGTGCAATCCTTTCTGCTATTCATTCACACCATTCAAAAACAAGTCCGTGTGTGGGACGTATATGTGCCTATATGAATAAAGCCAGTTTTAGTTAAATCTTGCTCTAAAAATCTTGTTTATCAGATTTTTTTTCTCAGAAATAGCACCAGCAAAGTTTTCAATACTCAAGACAAAGCAATTAAGCAAGACATTCTAGAACTGGGGATCTGCCAGAGCATACTTTATATCTAATTGTTTCTCCAATAACTGTTCTTACATACTAATTGCCAATCTCTAGCTATTTTATTTGGTTAGTGTCATCATACAGCAATATAATGGCTGACCTCCTCTATTTCCATTACGAATTTATATATACAATGCATAAATAAGAATAAGGAGGTCCAAAATCCCTTCCCTTTGCTGTTTAGCAAGAGTCTGGGCTTAAATCTAGCTAGTTACCTATTGAAGTTACTCAGGCTGCCTTTGGGTACCATAAACAGCAGCTCTGGCTTCTCAAACTTATTTTCAAAGGTTTTCACCTACCTACCTTGTACCTGCAATGTACAAGATGTACTATGTTTTATTAGCTGTAAGCTCCACCGTTTGTCTTTTAACTGTTTCTGCATGGGACAGCGCAAAATATCTGATTCAGCTGTAGGAGTTGCTTTATTGTTTATTTAAAGTGCCATTGCTCAGATTTGCCTAGAGAACAGTTTTTATTACACAGCAACTCAGACTAATGCCTTTGAATACTTTGGAAGATGACAGTGAAATTTTTAAAGAGCTGATCTAGTTTTGTTTATTTTTTTAAACCAAGATGCTACAGTTTGCAGGCCCACAAATGGAAGTGGTGATTGGGATGTAGCTGTTCTGATTAACAGAAAAGTGAGAAAAGGACTAATAAGAACAGGGTCTCCAATCAGGTCTGCCATGCCTAGGACCTGTGGTAGAGCCTCATACTCCACAGGACTTCAACATGTTTTATAATCCTAGCAGACACTAGAAGTTTTATAGGATTTTTAACAGAAGCAAACCCTTTGTGTACTCCTGGGAAGTTTGTAAGTTCTGCACGGCTTCATGCTGAATAGATAAGCTTTGCATAGACTCCTGGAGGGGTTACTGCACATAAGCCACACAGCATTTTTCACTCTTACAGGGAATCACAGGAGATTTGTGGCCCTACTGTGTTGATACTGAGAGCACTGTACCACTCAAAAATCCTGTTCAGAGTAAATATGAGGTTATGCAGAGTTTTATAACGTACTATTATTTTATAGTTAGAGGAAGTACACCCCTTTCAAAATCTACTGTCCATTAAGGCATCACAGAAGAACTGAGGCTACTTTGTAGTAACTGCACCAGGTTAGGAAAGTCCAGTAAATACTTCTGACAGTCATTATTAACTACACTGCAACGTGCTATTCATAGTGTCACCTACTCTGTTCTAGAAGTAAAAAAAAAACCAAACCAAACAGTTACAAGCTGATCCAGGAACTCAGTCTTCCCTGCTTTCCAGGACCTGACCCAAGTAACAGCAGTCACCAGAAGATGCTTCTCCTTTATTGATGCCTAAAATTTGAAGTTCCTACGACAGCCTCTGCATTACAGCAAAATTATGCTTTATAATCTTTGGGTAATCTGGAGAAAAATATTGGGGCTGCAGGCCTAAAGAGTTGTTATCTCTGTTTCAAACTGTCACAGATGTGCAGATGAGTTTCCTGTTAGTCTGGTATTTTGTAATAATCCTCACCTCTAGCTAGGTTAAGGTATTAATTTAAAAACAAGAGAAAACATGTTTATTAAAAGAGTCAAAAAGACATAGGAAACAAGGTAAGGTGTTGGAGGTTAACCCAGGTAGGCAGCTAACCACCACACCACTCCTAACAATTCCCTCCCCACCCCCGTGGGATAGGGGAAGAATGAAAAAGGAAGAGTAAGAGAAAACTCACAGGTCAAGATAAAAATAGTTTAATAAGCAAAGGAGAAGTGAAAGAAGAAAGAAAGAACATAAAACAAGAGATGCAAAGGCACTCACTCACCACCTCCCAGGGACAGACTGATGCCCAACCAGTCCCTGAGCAAAAGATGTTAACTTCCCTAAACTCCCCTCTTCTCCGTTTTATTGCTGACCATGACATTACACAGCATGGAGTAACTCTTCGGTCAGTTTGGGCCATCTGCCTTGTGTGTCCCCTCCCAGCCTCTTGCCCACTCCTGATCTCTTCACTGGAGGGGGCAGAGTGAAAAGCAGAGAAGGCCTTGATGCTGTGCAAACACTGTTCAGCAGTTCCTAGAACAGTGTAACCAGCATTGTTTTGGTCACAGCACCATATGAACTGCTATATAGAAAGTTAACTCCACCCAGTATGTAAGGAAATCCACTCAAATTACTATTTCAAATTAAGTCCCAAATCCTCTTTCACTCTATGTGTACCTGAGAACATGTTCATCATAAAGCCTAGCACAAGTCCAAGGTCTCAGGCTGGATGCCTGTTCTACCACCTCACACTAACCATATGAGAGAACAGCAGCTGGAAAAAGCTATCATTTACTGTCTTGCCTGTTATTTCTGGTTCATCTTGCTCCCCACCAGAAAGGGGAAAGATTTTGTGCTTGTTGGTTTGGTTTTCCCTCCTTTTATAAACTGCAAAAACCTCAGGCAAAGTGCCTTAATCAGTGGAAAAAGCAATGTGCAAGTCTCAGCATGAAGCCTGTCATACCCTGAAACTTCAGTTTTATTTGAAGACATTTTGTACAAGCATCAGACAGATCAATGCATGGAAATGCACGACCATTGCCAAGTCTCGAAGCCAGCCCTGATGCAACCAACCATGTGATGATAATGGGTTTGGGGATCACTGACTCCTAATAATCTCTTTAAAGTGTGCTATGCTGTGGTCCACATGTACAAACTCGTGGTTTTGCTGCATAGTCTAATGCTCAGGTAAGAATGAATGAAGTTTTATGAAGTATGATGTTTTACAGGCTGCAAATTTATCATCATCCTATATTTATTTGCTTTACTTTTAAGAAAAATTATTCTGGATGCTTCAATGACTGTTAAAGCCAGTTCTCTCCTTCCCTGAATACCCATCTGATATGTGATGTCTTTCACCTGATGCACACCTGCAGCTGTTATTTCCCATGTTCCAAGGTCTCCAATCTGATATCAAGTATTTTCTTTCCCTCTGAACAGCCCCAAAACTTGGCCTATTCTTAGAGAATAATCTCACTTTGGACTAGTGTTTAGCATACTCTTTCAAATAGATAGCATCTGAGAACAGTCATCTAAGTCTCATACCAGCAGAGGAGAGGAAGACATTGCAGGATAGTCTAGGTCAGTCTGAAGCCCAGAAGAAAAGCTCCCCTTTATCCAAGGGCAGCTGGACAGTACAGGCTATCAAGTACCTGTAGTCCTAAAAAGGATTTAAAATTACTTTCAGAGTCAAATTAGGTAACAGTTGTCTCAACTGATCCTAATCTTCCCCCTTGCTTTAAAGCCTGGCTTTTGCCAATCAGCCATGCACCAGTGGCAGAAATATACCACTTCACTTGGCAATAAGGAACTGTTGATTGATTGCTATACAAACTGTGCTGATTTACAAGATTTTACCATTGAGAATAAAGGTAATTTATTTTAGGCGGCTGGGAGGACATCAGATCCTTGTAGCATGCTCTGAAGTTTGCTTTATCTGTCCTCAAAAGAGATTGAAATTATTCCATATATAGTTATTTTAAAATTGGGCCTCGGTTAGTTAAATCTCATTCTGACAACTTGCCAAGAGATTTTTGAAAATAGATGGCATACTATTCTTTCAGTCCACCCCAGACTATGGCTCTTTCTAAAGCAGAGATTCATATTTGCTACAATATCATAAGAAATACAAAAACGTCATTTAAAAAAATCAATTTCTTTAAGGAACATCTTCAAAAATTTCTGAAATCTACTTTACTGTCTTTGGCTTTCAATTAAAACTGACTAAAATCTACAAAGGCTATGTTTACAAATGTTGCAGATTCAAGTCAGAACGGCAAGTTGTGCACAAGTGAGATTAACCAAAATTCATAATAATTCAGACTGAATGCTGCCTTGCTTAATATTTTCCTGCTGTGCTCTTTTTGAACTTTCCATTATACTTATATAGGATTCTTTTGGGATATAGGATTAAAGGATTACAGGCATTCTTACAGAGATTACCTGAACATTACAGATGGACCAAAGACACAAGAGTAATCTCTGGAAGTGCCTCAGGTTATGCCACATTTAGGCTATTGCCACCTGGAGTTTGTTTTCCAGTTGTACATTCCTAAAGCATTCAAACCTATAAACTGGAAAGAAGTCCTTAAAAGATTCAGTGAAACAAGATCATATGGACATGTGCTACACTACTCATAATTTTGCCCTAAAAAAACCTACACCCATAAAAGACAGTCTAGTCTTGTCAGAGGTGGAGATATTAAATGGCAAAGAACAGGGCCCAGGGTCCAGGGTGCTATCAATTGGAGCAAGACAGCGGGTCTCTGCGACTGATAGTCTGCCTGTCCAAGGAAGGCGACTCCAAGGAAGAGAGAGGACAGTGGCTGTACCCAGCAAGACCCTGCTTCTGGACATCCTGAGCTGTGTCTCTGTTGTTTTACCAAGTCCAGAGTCAGGAAAAATTTATTAGCTCTTAATGGGTCCCCTGGAGACAGGGGCAATGACAGATGAACACCAAGACCAGCAGAATTGCAGCTGCCTGTCTCACTGCAGGAACAGGGAATTGAATGAAGCAGAATTACCAAAACCCTCAAGGAGAAGATAAGAAAGAAGGAAATATGGAATGCATTGAATATAAACTACAGTGAAAGGTGCTACTAATTGGATCAGTCTGTAAGCATGACACTACCCTTCAACTTCATGTGCCCAGTACTATTCTCCAGGGTCAATTAGTCCTGATCCAGTGGTGGAACATGACAAGACATCTCACATGTATTCTGTTTAAGAACAGAAATGCTTGTGACAACAAAGCTGCATTCTGACTGGCTAAATTGCCACAGTCATCATTATGTACTCATCATAGTCGAACATTTAATTACAACAGAGATTCTGCATGTTTAATGGGAATTCATCTAATCTTTTACCTTATATTCATTTGGAATATTTTTCCTTGGGTGATGTAGTCAAAGAAAGTCAAGGAAAGGACCCTGAACTGCTCTTAGTAGCAGTCACAGAGCAGCGCTCAAGGTTCCCTTGTTGCTCTATTAAGTGCAGGCTGCTGTGGCTGCTCAGGTGAGCTGCAGCAAGTGTGGATGTTCAAGTTGTCAAGAGGGCAAAAGAGGGAGGTGCAGAGTTAACTCCAAGAGGGCTCTGCATGGTGGAGCAGGCTGGGGGAGTAAACACTGCAGCAGTTGGAGGTGCAGCAGCAGCAGCTGAACTCCTGGAGGGGGAACCTTCCCCATTCCTGCCTTCACGCCTGCAAGAAGGAAGTCCAGGGCAGCGATGCAGCGTCACAGACTGTTCAGCCAGACACTCTTGCAGGGGCAGGCATTACAAGCCATCCGGCAAATACACCTGCAAAAAACCACACATTACTCCAGGCTGCTGTTTTTTTCAGGCATTATACAGTTCCAGCTCTGCGTAAGCTGGAGTCGCACCACCAAGGAGTGTAAACCTTCCCAACTACAATCTGAGTCCCACTGCTCACACTTGCTTCCCACCATCCCAGAGTCACAGCAGCTGGAGGGGTGGTGGCTTTTAAACCACACTGAGCTGACTGACTACCAGCATGCTGTGCATTTTCTGAAAGACTAACTCTGCTGTTACACTCTTGTTTATTGAGATTATATGGCACTATTCAATTTTAAGAGCAACTGCAAGTCTCTTGTCTTCTCTTGGTGCCCTCAGACTTTAAGCCTCTATATGAAACTTATGGTGAAAGCATTTTGTTTTTAAAAGAACCAGGCTTGCTACCATACAGTCACCCAGGCTAATACAAAAGCCACCTCTCCCACCCTTACATGCACTTACAATTGGGTGGCACACCTCCCTGCCCGAAGCCGTGCAGTCTGTTCTCCTGCAATATGTTCTAGAAAGTGTAGAGGCCAGCTAGGTATTGAAGTGCAAAGTTGCAGTTTTTGTCCTTGGACAGCCAGCACAGCTGTATGGGCCCAACTTGTATCCTCCATCTTCAGACTAGCACAGCTTTCTCTGCTTCCATTTGAAGAGGTGTGCCTGTGGTACACAGGGACCACTAGCAAGTACTAGTGGTGTGCTGACCACATTGGCAAAGCCAGCCACTGCAGAGTCAGACCTCAATACAGGCCGAGAGACAATGCTGCCTACAATGTAAGTCCAGAGTACATTCAGAAAACCCAGGCAGGAAGCCAGGACAGCAGAAGAAAGATCCAGACATAAGTACATTAACAGCATAGCTCAGAAAAGGACAGAATCCCCAGGTCTGAATTAAATAGGAGCCGCAGGGGCCATGGGCATGTGTGGATGGTGGCCCCATGTGAAGCCTGGTAGGGGCTACTAAGGCTTATTAGCACGGTCAGGGGTCTGTCAGCAGATTTACAGATGTTTGTTCCTTCTGGAGGACTCCACACTAAACACCAAAGAGAGGTAAAACACAGGAAAGTTTGCCTTGAGAAAGCTAACAATGACAATACTATTAGGAACTTCCTCTCTATGTGCTTGTAAGCAGGTCCTTTCTGCAGGATTCGTTTCAGTGCACTCAGCAGCTTTCTGAGTTGCTGCAAACCCTGCGTAACCCCCCTTGGCCCAAAGCTCTTCTGAGACGAGGCTGTTTACTCCCTGCTTTCCACCCAACAATCCTGTGGGATTCCTGCAAGCGCTTTGTGGCTTGTCCTGCTGCACCCCATTGACCCTTCAGCTCCGATAGGTAATTTTTGCTATGATTTGCTCCCTAGGTACACAGATTTGTCACCTTTCCTATCCCTTTTTCTGTGAGCCTTGAGAAGCTTTATGTATAAGCATTTTCCACCTGCATTTCTGGGAGGGTCTTCCTAGCTTCCTTTGCTAGACTTTTTTGGTTTGCTTCCTGCAGGGGTTCTGCTCTTTGGTATCCACAAAAATCTTGAATCGTCTTTTCTGTCTTTTCTCTGTGTCATTTAGGAAAGCTGGGCTCACATGTCATCTCTGCAAGTTCTGTCCCAGCTGTTTCCATCTGGATCATGTTTCCCCAGCCTTTGGCTAAATGCCGTGATTGCAGAAAGAGAAATGTTCACAGGCCTTGTTTCCCTCTGGGGAATGGCGTAGCCGATACTCCATCACCCACTTGGTTGCCTCAGGCACAGTGACAGGGTGCCTGCCCCCTCTTACAGTTTTACTGTTTACAGTTTTACTGCCAAAGGTTAATGAACACACTGTTGTTTCAGGTCTAGAAAATACATGACTCCTTCTGTAGTTTCAGCACTTTCTCCCTTAAATACTTTCCCCAGGAATTCCAAAACCAGTAGCCACTTGACAGGTGCTATCCTCTTTCATTTTTGTTTGCCTATATCTTGGGCCACAATACTCCACCATTATTTCAGACTGTATAGCAACTCTTTCTTCACTATGCTATAAACTCCAAAGTCATCTAAAATGTGTTTTAATCAGCTTTTCGAGACTGTCTCTGCAGTAGAGGGGAGGCACTTAGCCTTTTCCTACTCCTCAGCTCCATTCAACAGCCAAAAATTTTCACTGGCATTAAAAAAATGTTTTGATAAATGATTTTCCTTAATACATTGGCATATAGATTGCAATATCCATCTTTGTATTTAAGACCCTTACATGAATGCTTCTCCCACCTTGAGGCCAGCAGACTGACTCCGAGGCAAGGCCACTGGTCACAAGCCCAGCAAGGCTCCCTGTGACTTGTGGCAGGAGCATCTCAGCTCAGCCTCGAGCCTACTGGGGGTGGTCACAGCACTCCCATAAAGCTGGCATACACTGGGAATGACATACATTACAGGAGGGGGCAAGACACCGAGACTTTCAGGAGGCTGCGAAACACAATGTGTTTTCTGCTGAAGAACAAGGTTGGTGCCATTGGTGCACTTTGTAACACAGATCTGACTAAGAGTTTTCCTGTGTAGTCAACTGTTGCTACCAAAGGCAGTGTAGATCTAGCCATGGAGAAGCAGCACTGGAGGAATAACAACCTTTTACTACTAGGAATGACTGAGCCTGAACTACTATTGGTATCCGAACATGCCAAATGATTGGGCTCTGACCTAACCATGAACTACGCTCTCTCTCCTAGGAGATTTTCTTGCATGAACAGGTAACACAAAAAAGAGAATGAACAAGACCTTCCTCCCCTCAAATATAAAAGCTACAGTTCCGGGTTTTTGTTCAAACCTAAAGATGTTAATCTTGGCTTTTCTTAAACCTCAACAGCATTTTGACGAGCTTCACATTGTCCTGGATAGGATGTCAAATCTAACACGATTTCAGTCAATATTTTAGGGATGTACACACAAGTCAGACATAAGAAGACACCAAGCTGCTGAGCTCAGCTTAGTCCAGGCAAGAGTCTGGTATGTCTGGGCACATACAAAACAAATTATTAGGAACCTAAGTAACTACTGCTAAAAATAGGTGACTGCTTGTGATGATGTTAGCTCAATGTAAGAGGTTATTACCTTCTTCAGCTGGAAATGACTGTCTCCTCAACAGAGAGTAGCTGACGGTTGACATAGTCTTCCATTCTGCAAATAGTGAAGTTCCCTTGAAAACTTTTCAGGGTTTATTTTACATTGTAATAGAAGAGGAGCCGTTGTTATGTCTCAGCTGGGAGGAGGTCACTTCCATTAAGCGTGTAATAAGTTGTATATGTGCTCTTGTCTGAGAGGTCATGAAAATGGTCAGACATTTGATGAGTTAAATGAAAGTGGTGTAGATTTTTTGGTTTTGGTCTGGGAAACTTAAATTCCACTTCTTTTGAGTGTTAGACACCAAAGTGCTTTTTTGGGATCTGGTCCTTGTTCCATAACCCAGATATCAGAATCCCATTGGGGAAAGGAGGCAGATTTGAAAGACATAAAAATCTTAAGTCCTCTCATTGCATTGTGTTACTCACAAAGCATCAAATGCATTATTAGGTATTAATTAAGGTATTGATTAAGGTATTGATCAGACTTGCATACTGTTAAAGTTGCTATTAAACCTGAACTGAAAAGAATACTATGTATGTTTTATTTATCCCTTCTCACAGGGATTAGTTTCTGCTCATAAACTTGCATGCTTTGTGTATACTAAAATGTGCATAAGGTATTTTATTTCATGAGTCATCTTCATCTTCATCCCTCCTAATAATTTCTGATTAAGAGGCACATTAGATGCCAAAGAACTGAGCTGAATTTTTTTAATATTCTTTCTCTATAAAGACGAAGAGTGCTGCATGAAATTGGAGGCATATCTAATGATAACATGTAAGCAGGTGCAGGTAAGCTCACCCATGTTTTTAAACAATTAGCAGACAGGCCACCTTGTAAGACAGCATTGAGTGGTAGGTAATATATTCCAAGCTGGTGTGCTCAGTCTCAGCACCACACTGCCAATAACCATACTACTCTGAACTGGATGTTTTGAGCACAAACTGAACTTACATCCTTATTGAAAATATTGAAACAGCATGTAGAAATGTCCCAAAAGTGACTGTACAATAGAAATACCAGAACTGGTTCCAGACAGGAAAATAATAGGAAAGTTTCAATTTATTGCAGTAGGCAAAACTGATAGAGGCAGATCAACATTTATTACATCAAAGAAATGGGATGCACTGGAAACCATCTGTAAAAAGGAAAGGGGCCAGCTAAGGCCATCCATTCCAGAAGACTTGCCCAGAGTCACAGATAATATTTCTAAACTGACAGGAGTTCAACAGTCACATCCACATCACAGAAGTCTACAGGTTCTTTTGTAGTCACCCTGGCATGTCTTCCATGATATGATGTTGGGATTTACCAATTATCCCATGCTCCTTTGCATCTGTGACTGTGCCACATTTAAGCAGCAAGTGCTGCTTCAAACTCATCTGCTTGAGACACAACCCAGTATGATCCAAATGATGGACCTTGCCTCCTACAGATCTCCAGTCTCCTCTCTAGACTTGCTGCATAGTCGCATTACTATTCACTGTTTCCACCAGTGAGCTACATAAAGTCCACAGCACGAAATCTGAGAGCGATGCACATCCTCTGAGGGACCTGTATCTGAACCACGAGGAGGTGAAAGGAGTACCCTGTGACCTCAGGAGGGTGGTAGCTATCCTAGGCAGGAGATAGCTTTCTCCTCCTCAGTTGGTTCCCCCTCCATCATGAGCCAATCTTCCCTCTGCAATCAATCTCTGAGCTAGTCACAGGCCAGGGAGGAGTTGAGCACCCAATTTCTGGAGTCACATGCACCGGGGAAACCTCTAGTGCCCCTAAAGACAAAGCTTTTCTTTCATAAAGACTTTCCCAAGTGAATAGTGAGTATCCCCCTTCACAGGTCTCTCTCCACCTGCTATTCAGACATACCTCTAATCCTGTCTGTGTTGTCTCTGTGATGGAAATAGCGGATTCGGGTGCTCTTTTCCCACTTTGCACAACTATGGCCCAGGAGCAGAACTGAAGTATCACAAAACCAGCACTGTTCACTGACCTGCTATCAGTTTCACCTCACCTGCAGAGGTGAGGGCACTGTCTCAGCCGGAGTTGTCTCACTGCATTGCCCATGGAAGTAAAGCCGTAATTCATACTTGGCAGGATGTGCGGGCATGCAACGCATTGGAGCAAAACAATACACGTACAGAGAGAGGAGTCACATAGGTTAAGCAACACAAAGAAAGAACCCAAACATAATTAAAACTATTCATCTGGAGGCCAAACCATGCCATTCTTGAATGCTTCCATGAACGTCGGTCTTGTTCATCCGTTCTGCTTCATCTTTTCCCCTCCTTCTGGCAGCAAAATGCTGCCAGCTGCAGCATCAAAGCTGACACCCTTAAGTGACGGTTTTCAAAAGAGGTCAACATTTTTCCAGGAGCAGTAGTTGTGTCTTTCTTTGCTTTCCTCATCAATCACCAAAGTTGGCAGGAGAGCTGTGCCTGCATGGCTATAACAGTAACCGCTAGTGTCATTCCTTCATTTGAGCAGTGCCCATTCCTGGAGCCCTTGATTGTGGAAATAGTGCCTTGAAGTCTAGGGCCTGCAACAAATGGAGTCAATCAGCACCTCCAAGAAGTGAGAGCCATAGGGCATTGGGGACCATGGAGAGGTATCACTTCTGTACCTCTCTTGAGCTTTTCACCACTGGGACAGGGACAGCAAATGTCCTTCAGTAGGCAGCGTTAGAATTGTTTGCTTGGCTCGAGTTGGTAGGACTGGATCACAAAGTTTGCCACAGCTACAGAAAGCCTTGTTCTCCCAGCTGTTGCTCACACACATCTTGTCTTGGAATCCTGTTTTCAAACTTAACTATTAAGTGACTGGTATGTCTACACATAGCTGTATCTTGCAGGTCTATGTATTGCTTCTCTGGTGCCCTTTACATTGTTAATAATTAGGTTCACTTAACAAATGCAAAATTCATGGAACACCTGGAAAGAACTATTTGTGTGGTAGGGAAAGATAAAGAGGGAACTTAATTTCATATAAATATTGTTAAACCCTGCTTATACCTCCGTGAACATCTTTCTTTTCATGTTTAAACTTTATAGTGGTGTACAGGGTACAGAGTTTCTTTTTGTATTCAAAGTTTATAGCAGAGCTTCAAATATGTATTGATATAGAAGCTATAATGTATTCTGACTTAAGCTGTCATAAAATCTAGGGCTTTTCACATCATCACTTTTGAAGGTCGGTGCCACAGAGAAAAAGAAGCGTCTGTATTGGATCACCATGAAGGTTTGTAATACATTGCAATAAATACTGGAGTATATTTCATTTTTATACGTTTTTTGATGAAGAGGCAAAAGTGCATCTTCAACAGTTGCTTTTCAAAAATTGCTCATCTGCTTGGAACGGCTGTAAAAGACATTGAAGCTAAACATTATTCATGGATACATTACAGCTCCTCACTGAGACCACAGCTGAAATAAGAAGAGGGTCTCAATGACATTTCATTTGGAGTATTGATTTTTCTGAGCTTGTCCCACAAAGCTATCGAATGTGTGTTCCAGGCAAGTATAAGAAGATGTAGATTATCCTAGCTGGCTTTCTTTCCTAAGTTTATTTTTCTTCTCTCAACTTGATTAAAAACATTTTGCTAATTTTGTGCTTTGATTCTTCTAAAACCCCTAACAAGGGTGAAGACTGCTCCTCTGCAGACTTTTGAAAATAAAGCTAACACTTGTTCAGAGAGTGCCTAAATCAATTCAGAAGTGATATGTGAAATACTTTTGTCCCTCACTGCACAACAATGAAAAGTAGCAGTTATTTAACTGTGAAACAACAATTGTCAATAATTTAGGTTGCCAGGTGGAGAAACTTGGAAAAGTCCCAGTCTGAAGCACGAGCATAAGAAATGGCTGGAGTTCCCTGCCTCTACCTGGGGCCTCGTACAGGCTGGAAAGGCACAGAAGAATCATAGAATTATTTAGGTTGGAAAAGACCTTTAAGATCATCGAGTCCAACCATTAACCTAACACTGTCACGTCCACCACTAAACCATGTCCCTAAGTGCCTCATCTACACATCTTTAAAATACCTCCAGGTATGGTCATTCAACCACTTCCCCGGGCAGCCTGTTCCCATGCTTGATAACCGTTTTAGTGAAGAAAATTTTTCTAATATCCAATCTAAATCTCCCCTGGCTCAACTGAGGGCCGTTTCCTCTTGTCTTATCACTTGTTACTTGGGAGAAGGGACTGACACCCACCTTGCTACAACCTCCTTTCAGGTAGTTGTAGAGAGCCCTAAGGTCTCCCTTGAGCCTCCTTTTCTCCAGACTAAACCACCTCAGTTCCGTCAGCTGCTCCTTATAAGACTTGTGCTGTAGACCTTTCACCAGCTTTGTTGCTCTTTGGATGTGCACCAGCAACTCAATGTCTTTCTTGTAGTGAGGGACCTAAAACTGAACACAGTATTCGAGGTGCGGCACCACCAGTGCAGGGGGATGATCACTTCCCTACTCCTGCTGGCCACACTATTCCTGATACAAGCCAGGATGCTGTTGGCCTTCTTGGCCACCTGAGCACGCTGCGGACTCGTATACAGTCGCCTGTCTACCAATACCCCCAGGTCCTTTTCTGCTAGGCTGCTTTCCAGCCACTCTTCCCCAAGCCTGTGGCATTGCTTGGGCTTGTTGTGGCCCAAGTGCAGGACCCAGCACTTAGCCTTGTTGAGTCTCCTATAACTGGCCTCAGCCCATCAATCCAGCCTGCCCATATCCCTCTGCAGAGCCTTCCTACCCTTGAGCAGATCAACTCTCCTGCCCAACTTGGTGTCATCTGCAAACTTACTGAGGGTGCACTGTATCCCCTTGTCCAGGTAATTGATAAAGATATTAAACAGAACCAGCCCCAACACTGAGCCCTGGGGAACACTGCTTGTGACTGGCCACCAACTGGATTTAACTCCATTCACCACAACTCTTTGGGCCTGACCATCCAGCCAGTTTTTTTACCCAACAAAGAGTATGCCCATCCAAGCCATGAGCAGCCCAATTCTCCAGCAGAATGCTGTGGGAGACAGTGTCAAAGGCTTTACTAAAGTCCAGGTAAACATCATCCACAGCCTTTCCGTCATTGACTAGGTAGGTCACCTTGTCATTGAAGAAAATCAGGTTAGTCAGGCAGGACCTGCCTTTCATAAACCCGTGCTGACTGGGCCTGATCAGCTGGTTGTCCTGTATGTGCTGTGTGATGGCACTCAAGATGATCTGCTCCATAACCTTCCCTGGCACCAAGGTCAGCCTGACAGGCATGTACTTCCCAGGATCCTCCTTCTGGCCCTTCTTGTAGATGGGCATCACATTTGCTAACCTCCAGTCAACTGGGACCTCCCCAGTCAGCCAGGACTGCTGATAAATGATGGAAAGTGGCTTGGTGAGCACTTCTACCAGCTCCCTCAGTACCCTTGGGTGGATCCCATTCAGCCCCATAGAATTGTGTATGTATGCAAGGATGGGATGCAAAGCTGGGATCAGTTTGAGAAATGGTAAGATAAAGAGTCCAGATTACAGCCTTTACATTAGATTTAGTTAGGCCCCCTAGAGCCTAGCAACATGCATTTTATATTGAGTGACACTTGAAATCAATACCCCACAGCATATGCTGGCACAGTAAAATGCAGACTACCATGGGCACACCGGCAGCACCCCTGAGGGATTGAAGAGCAGGGAAGAGGTTGTAGACATGGTAGTAGAGTACTCCACATGGGCAAATTTTGTCTGTCACGAAGTCTGGCCCTGATTTTTTATTTGCAGCAGAATCTTCAGCAGTTAAGCTACAGAATTTACTTTAGGGTTGCATGAGGACTGGACTGTCTCTGAAGCTCTCCTATCATCTAGTCAAATGATGTCATCAGGTTACCACGAGGCACAGTGACAAAGGAGCAAGAGGGTTGTACTGCAGTTACTTCTCCTGGTAGTTTAACCTTGAGGAACTGAAGTCAGGCTGACTCCTGGTAGTGTAGTCAGCCACTGGAGTAATGGAAATTCCTGCTTATTCTGCATTCTCATGTGCTTGGCGGCTGCTGGTAAGAAGACAACTGCAGGTTTTCAGCAGTTTCTAAAATGAAAAAGCCCAGGGAAAGAAGAAAAGGAAGTGGTAGTGACTTCAAGTTATGCTTCTGTCTGCAGGGCACCGGAATGCCTAGAGGCCAGTGTGGGCACTAGCATGCTGCATGGGCATCTTCTGTGGGCTCTTGGCTATCTAGGCGCAGCTCAGTATATACTCCCAACAAAGACTAAGGGATTCCCTGCTGACTTGTGCCACCCCTCTCTGAGCTGCTTGACAAGGGTTGGCACAGAGTTGCCAATAGCAGCTTTGCCATGGCGTTCCTTGGGCGCACTCATCCCCTCCTGATGCAGAACACCGGCATGTGAAGTTTCAATCAGAAAGAGAATGGTCTTTATGGGGGACCTCTCTTTCACAGCAACTGCAAGGCCGACACAAGAAATGGCATGCAATGGTCCTTTTCCTTTTTGGACAAGCAGACCAAAGTCAGTTTGAGCTTTCCCTTATAAAAAATACTGGTTTTTCCATTCCATGATGACTTATTTATGTCACTATACATTGAATTCTGCTAGAATGGCCTGCTAACTACAGAATATCAATACATTGTGCATGTTCCAAAAGAAACTGCATTAACAGTAACATAAAGTAGTTACAATTTTATGAATTCACAATCCTGTATGATCCTTTATTAAAATGTTGCAGGTGAACATTGGATTTTATGTTTGGCTCTACCTTAGCTGAATGAAATGAAAACATCAGAAAGGCAGGGTTGTTATAGTTCGGTGAAGTACTGGGATGGTTTCTGAAAATTTCACATTATGATGTGAAAACCACACCCACCCACCCCCAAAAAAATTAATAAAACTTTGCATTTCTGCCTTTCTTTTGATGCACATTTCAGGGGTTTCTAAAATCAAAGTGTCTCATATTGTGAATGTATAGATAGCTATAGATAGCGACCAAGATCTGCAAGTATCTGAAATCTGGGGTGCCTGTATCACTATTAGAACAATCGGATATGATTTCTTTTTTTTTTTTTTTTTTAAATCCATTGGGAAAACGGTTTTGTGAAAAAAATTCTTTGTGGAAACATGAGGCTTTTAGTTAACTTCTCTGGCCCAAACTGATCACTTGCAGGATGCACTTGCTTGCCAAAACTGGGTGAAGAGTGGTAAAATAGCCCACTGACCCAAAACTTACCTTTTTCAACAATCATATTATTTGTGGTGAATAAGACCAAGGTTTGAGCTTTGCTCATTTTATATCTGGGCCTACTGCATTTAAGATATGTCAGCCACCAAATTAATACCTTGCCTACTGTCGCTTTCCACAAAAACTTTGTAAGGCATAAGCTTAATCCCATGTTTAAAGTGAAAATTTTTTCACTCCATATCTACTTGATTCCAATTTTGGGAGGAAAAAAAAAAAGAGAGGCACTTGCAGAAAAAAAAAAAATAAAAAAAAGGAAAATAAAGAAGTGTGTGTGTGGAGGAGGAAATCAAACTCTTAGCTACCCTAACAGAAGGAATTCCTGAATTACCATTCAGGTATGAAAAGTTAACTAAGAGCAATTTTTCTGTTTTGTTTTCATTAAAGGCTTGTTTGAAATTGCATAGAAAGCATAGGCATAAACTGAGACAATCAGAAGGTAAATATTGAGCAGATTTATTTGAAAGTCTGTATCTTCTCCCATTGATAGCAGCAATAAAGCTTTCAGCAGTGTAAAAGTCTAGAAAAACATTCCCTGAAACTATGGCCAAATGGATCTATTTTTCACTCAAACTGTATACCGTATGGGGGCCATAAACTGCCACAGGGTCACATTTAACAGGGGAACCAAGCTAAATAAAATAAGAACCAAGCATGTAACTTAGTCTCCAACTTCCCTCCCCTCCCCCGCCAAATATGAGTCTTAGTGATTTGAAAACCGATTTGCTTTTGCTTTATAAATAAATAAATCACTTGCCTTGACACTCAGTGAATTTAGCTGGAGGCAAAATGAGATCTTTTGAATACTGTTTGTTCTTGCACTGTTTCTGACAGAAGCCCAAAATCCAGCAATAACAGAGTTTAAAAGAGACACTTTCTTCTGAGATCTATAAAGAGCAAATAGGTAGAGCATATCTTGAGTTCAAAAAAACAAAGAAACCGTTCAAACCCATACAGACAGGGTAGATAGTAGGCAGGAGCTTTTAATCTGTTAATGTCTATTGACACATTCTCATTGCTGTTACACAACTTCTGGATGGACTTGCCACTCATGTCACTAAGATAGGTATTGGATTTTTCCATGCACTGACCACAGATGGCTAAAGATTTTTGGAACAGATTTATTAATGTTTTGCACTTGTTTCTGTTACTGTGTGTGTTTGGACAGAAGAAACAGAGTAGCCTCAGGTTTTGCATTTGTTTTTATTTTTTTCATTTCATCAACACAGCCTTACTATTGAAAAAATACATAAATAAATTTTTTCAAGAGCAAAAGAAAGGCTTCTGCGGCGCCTTAAGAAATTACATTCAGGACATCATTTATCTAGTTTTACTGAATACACCTTTTCAAAGCTTATGGTGCAAACATAATGCAACATTTTAATGCAAATTTTAGAAAAACACAAAACTCTGGAGTCACAATTTTCTACATATATACACATCTATCAGGGCCATAATTATTTATAGGTAAGCTGACCTGCTTCAAAGTAGCAAATCCTAGTGCTGGATGTTTTATTCCAGAAAGTCTTTGACTGGCAAGTCCTTCAGTTCTCTTACTACTTTGCCAACCCTCCCTCCTGCTAAAAATCATTATCTGAAATGATCACAAATAATCAAACCCCTGTTCTCTCTCAAGAAACTAGAATGATCCTGTCCCTTCACGATGCTCTAAAAATAAACCAAAAATCTTGCGAAACACAGAAAACTCACCAAACTTCATTGCTTAGTAATGGGAATTGTTGTTACAATGTCTCGTGTTCCTCATCTAAATAGGTTTATTGTAATCATTACACAGCACTAACATCAATATCAGCACAGCCTGAATGCCGATGTTTCTGCAGAGGCTGTTAGTTAAAGAGACATTAAAATATACTTAGGAGCAGTGCAACCATTTCTTTGCCTTTCTTACAGAATATTTCAAATCCATTTTCACATCATCCTGAAGGTTTTTCTTAGATGAAGTTCTCAATATAAGGCGTAATTTCCTTTCAGGAGAATTCAAGAAGCACTGACAGGCCCAAAAGAATAATCATTGCTGCAAAGTAGATTTTTCTGTGCAACAGAAAAAAGGCAGGTCATGCCAAGTACAGATGATACTTTTCTTTGAGAAGATACTGGCTTTCCGTAGACAAGGGAAATATGCTAAATCCAATTTGCCTGGATTACAGTAAGGCATTCAGGGGAATTGCTAGAGTAGAGAAGTTGGGAATTAGGAAACTGATTGTAAGATGGGTTAGGAAGTAAAGGGAGATGACTTGCACTGTGCTAAATAAGGAACTTTCAGTCTAGAGGGAAGCTGTTAGGAGGACATCTCAGATCTTAAGACATGCTGTGTTTAGCTTTCCTTTACTGACCTTTACACAAGGAAAAGACTTGTAACTCTACTAATAAAACGTGTAGACGTTGCAGACCTGGAAGACACCACCAGAAAGGAGAAATGGATTATCATGTAGAGAGGACCAAATGACCTTAGGGAACGAAGCGAGAAAAGAGAGACAACATAGCAGTACCAACAGCTGTATTACTGTACAATGTTATCAGAGAAAATCCTCTTATGTGCTGGAAGTTAATCAGCTGGAATTAATGTAGAAGGAGGAAAATCTCCTTGCAGATAGTCAGCTTGGAAGAACAAGAGACACCAATCTAATGTGGTCATTAAAGAAACAACTAATATTTATCAGGCAAAGTCACTCTAGCAAAGATGGAGGGTATTAATGCTTCCCTATAAAACCCTGTCAAGAGTTTATCTAGAATTCAAATCACAACTCTAATCACAAAGGCTCAAGAGAGATTCATTCAGAAGGAAGAGCTACACAGTGTGGCTACTAGGATGGCGGGGGGAATAAAGTACCCGTCCTGCAGAGTGAGAACACAGATGACTGCACAGGAAGATGTGCCAGGGGAGGTTTAGGTTGGATATCAGGAAAAGGTTCTTCACCCAGAGGGTGGTGGAGCACTGAAATGGGCTCCCTGGGGAGGCAGTCATGGCACCCAGCCTGATGATATTCAAGAAGCACCTTGGACAATGCCCTCAGAGATATGGTGTGAATTTTGGGTTGTCCTGTGCAGGGAAAGGAGTTGGACCTGATGATCTTTGTGGGTCCCTTCCAGCTCAGGAGTTTCTATGATTCTATGACTGCCTTGCCAAGGAAACAAAAATCTGTGTTGAAAAAGAATACAGTTTGGGTACCCAAGGTTTGAAAGTCTGGGCTACTTGCTGTTACTGTTTCAGATGGATGTACATTGACTTTTTTCCTCCAGGGTGGATCTATCTTACTTTCCAAAAATGCATCTTAAAAAAAAATATCAAAACAAAACCCAGTCAACTCCTCCTTATGATTTTGTGAAGCACAGGCAAGAACATCATCATCCTGCTTGGTTAGTACTTCAGTGAGCATTTCAGTAAGGTTGACCTGTAAAGCCCATTTGACAGGCTGCACGTGTGTTCACAGTGCAGAACCTCATAGTACAGACTTGCTACAAGCGGAATGCATTAGAAAAATACTCATAAATAAATATTTCATATGATCCTTAATCAATGTTTTTCCTTCCTTTTTAAATCCAAGCAAATGTCACTTCTTTGCAACTTGCTGTCCAACACTGTTGTAACATATGTTCTCATTAATCGATTCCTTTTTACAGTAGGAATACCCTGAAATCTTCATCCATTTGATTCCTAAACTTGGAAGTAGCAAGGTTTCTTTTTAATGAGCAACAAAGCTTTCTGATTCCTTAAATTTCTGAGTTATGTGTAATGAAAATGGTTTTTTTTCTACTGTTAGAATCTAATCACTTTGACAGCATGTATCCAATAAAATTTTTAATTTCACTTGCTCCAAAATTTACTTGATAATATATCAGTAAACCAAGACCAAACAGTTTTCATCCCTCACTTCAGAAAGAGTTTTATATTTAAAGGTGTTCAAATACAACAATATAGAGGAGGACAGGGTTATTTTCTCTAAAGAAATACTTTCTCCATCTTCTGTTCCCACTTCTCTCTTCCACTGCATAGTTGCACTCTTTCCTTCTCATTTCTTGCCTTTAGTCTGTGGGGCTGTAGACACTTTGCACAAAAAGAACCAAGAATGGTCCTCCTGATATGAATTTCTTGTACCCACTGTATCTTGAAAAAAATTTCCTTCCTTTGTGTCTGCAAGAGACAGGCTTATGAAGCAGCCTCATAGAGTACCAAATGACAATGATGCATGACAAACATTCCCCAGGATTAATTATAAATTGATAGAAATGAAGGGAAAAAAGTAGAAGCCATAAAATCCACAGAATGATTTTGAAAGAATCAATCGACTAAATACACCTGCTTGCAAGACAACTCAATCCATCATCTTGCCCTCTGATAGTATGCAAAGCCATTTTCATCCCCCAGTCTTGAATTTCCTTAAATTTATGTTAAATAAAATCCTATTATACAAGGTAAAGACCTAAACAAGGTTTGTTTTTAAATGATTCACTATCCATCATCTTACTATTCAAAATTCAGCTTTAGAAAACATCATAGGTAACATCCCTTGAAAAAGGAATGTTCTCAGTACCTACCTTGCTCTTCTCATTACTGTTTTTAACATGGCTAGCAGTCTGTCGACCAAGTGCAACACACTCAGGCATACACAGTGATGATGACTAACTGAATGCTGAATTATCCATTCCTTTTGCACAGTCTAGTCCCACACATCTATTCCCAAAATGGGGAGGAAGATCAAATGGCCTCTGGTAGGCTTAGTTTTACGTCATCTGGATCTGCAGCTAATAGCAGTCCATTTTAACTGACTGCAGGTTTGCATCTAACACTGTATCAATCTCTACTAAATAAAGGACTCTCTTATTCATGTGGGAAAGATAACACATCATAGTGGAGACCTTAGAACATGCATCTTAATTTCTTACATCTTAGAGTCATGCAGCACTCTTAAAGAAAGAAAGGATGCTATAATGGAAGGCACTGAATTAGTCCTTATGTGACCTCATGTTATTACATGCTTTTGTATGATCCCAACAAATTATTTACCTCTCCGTGACTTTTTGGTAAAGCAGGACTGAAAATGCTTCCTCCTACTCACCTTTTGTCAGTCTTGCCTGGAGTGGGAGCTAGTAGGATACGAATTCTCTTCTTTGAGTATATATAGAGAGCCTTGCACAGCAGGACCTTTCTGCATTGTGACATCTGAATAAAATGCTTGATAACATTCAATGAACAATGATGTTCTCAGAGTATCCTTGATACTTTGAAAAGGCTTCTGTTACTTTCTCATTCCTAAGCAATAGCACGATCCCAGTCATTCTAACACTTGAAACTACTCCTGGAGAGGATGTGCAAGATTAAAGTTTATGAAAAAATATCTCCAGGCTTACATACATATGTAAAGCATACATAAGTGTAACACATCACTCTTGTGTATCTCCCTTAGTTACTGGACAAACCTTACTGGCTCCTTAGTATTATAGGCTACCATAATTAGAAAAATCCACTTATGAGAAATCCTTCCTCTCAAAAAAATATTGGAAGACCTGAGAGGTCCTAAGTTAGAGCTATGTCCATTAGTTGCAGGCTGGGGTACCAGATATTTCTCAGTTTGTGGCCCAAGAAGCTGTGCATGCACTCAACAAAATTATCTCTCTTGAGTCATGGATGGGAAGATTAGTACTGTCTCTGAATGACCACAGTGCCCTGTGCTGGTTTTGGCTGGGAGAGTTAATTTTCTTCACTGTAGCTGGTTTGGTGCTGATGGCACGCGGATGTTTTAGTTGCCGTTAAGTAGCGGCTCAGTGCTGCTGAGCAGTGCCTGCACTAGTCCGGGACTTCTCCAGCTTCCCGCGCTCTGCCACGTGCACAGGAGGCCAGGAGGGGAGGGGCCGCAGCCCAGACTGGCCAATGGGCTATTCCATACTGCATGACGTCACGACCAGGATATTAACTGGGGGAGCTGGCCGGGGCAGGCTTGTGCACCAGGGTTCCCTTTACAAATTATAAAGATTTCACTAGTATTTAAGCTGGTGTTCTGGTTCTCACATGTAATTCTTTGGATTAATTTCAGAAAAAGCCCTCCTTTTACTTGCTATCCAAAACTGAATCATTAACTTAGTTTTAGATGCATTCAGTCTTTCTCTACTGACTTTTCTTAAAGATGGTTTTGCTGCTTCCAAATATATTCTGTCTAAACACCGGACACTGCTTAAATCTGTTTTTTTTTTTAACTTATCCTGCACATTTTTTCATCCTGCTTTTTTGAAACAAATTCCAATTCATTATTTAGACTTTCCTTTGAGTGTTTGAACTTGTTCCATTTCTGTACGCTCGTAGGAGTTTTAAGACTTAGTTATCCAATACATTAACATTTCTTGTTCCCTCCCCTCAAAACATATGGTCTTTTTTGGTTGTCTTCCTTAGCCTGCCAAATCTGCATTTGCTTTTTATGTACAAAAAAAGTTTTTCTGATAATTCTTTTCTCAGATTGGGGTCCCTGATTTCTGTTATAATTTGATCTCAAATTAGAAATTGCATAAGACATCTGGTCTTACATGTTTGACATCTGTTTCAAATGTGTTAGGATGCATAAAAAGCTTTCCATCTTTTTCTGGTTTCCTCTGTCAAATAGATAGCTTTCAGAAGTTTTATTCTTTCTTAGGACGGTATATGCTTTACCTCTCCTTAGCACACTTCAGTAATTACTCTGCTGCTGCTATCCTACTCAAGTTACCCTTTGCCTTCCTGGACAGACCCGGTTGCTCTGGACCACCTGACTTGTTTCCATTTTACTGCATTTCGTCTACTTTTCATTTTGAACAGCACAATTTAGCACTTGGTAGTTAAAGAGAATGCTAAGTCCAGAAGTCTATAAATATGAGGCATCCCTAATTAAATAACATATAAACCAACTTATAGATGAATAAGCTTATTGTAAAGAAGGGACAGTGTGTGCCAGCATCAGTCGAATTAAACCACTATTAGCAGCAATTCTGGTTTGGTTCCTGCATGATATGCTATTCAGTTTGAAGTGGTCTATTAAAGGGCCAGGATAATAAATGAAGGCAACAACAGGGACCATACACTAGGTGTTAAATTTCTTTCAATGTTAATAAACTGCAGTGTCATAAAATTTTAAACAGGATTTTAACAGACATAGTTCATTCTGTAAACTAGACTGCATTTTTAGCATTTTATCTTTGAACCACATAAGTAAAATACTAATAAAATAGAAAAGATATGCTTTAAGAAAGAACTATTATTCATTGTAATGCATAACCAAGGTTATTTTCTCTAAAAATCATTAAGTACTTGTCACCAAATTTTAAATACTTTAAATGGAAACCTGTAAAGGGCTCATATATTTAGATGTCTGTGTTTCCACAGGTCCATTAAATATTAGCTAAATTGAGATAAAAGCATTTAGCTTCCACTTATAAGCAGAGTTAGAAATAGCAATTAAAGAAGAAAATCTCAGAGAAAAAAAAAATGTTGTGTTGATAGGGCTGACACAAACAACACCAAAACCAAGCATGTCTTTTCTGGAAGACTATTTTTGGAAGGGTTCTCCCATGTTTTTAAACTGTTTCTGGTTAAAAACTTTTCCTTCAGCCAGCCTGCAGCCAGAATTTGAACAGCTAGAAAATAACACAGGTCAGATTGTCAGCCATATATTTCATTCATGTAAAATTTTGAGTGCATACCAAGCTGCTCTACACAGCAGGAGTCTCTGTTTGCAAGAAGTAAACAGACCGTTTTTCTAAAGGAATTTAGCAGGAAAATAAAATGTCATATTCTTCATATTACTTGTTCCTTCCCTGCTTGAGATCTCTCTCTTCCTTGCACCTCCTGTTCTTTTAAGTTTCCATGTTGAACAGAATCTGGATCACAGCCTGTGAATTGTGTCGGGTCTTTTGTCTTTCTGTTCAAGGTGAATCAAGTTCCATCCAAATTGCTTACTGAAACAATCTAGGCCTGTCTATTAATCTGCTTCAAATACATGGCCTGGAAATAGCTCTGAGGAGAGTGATCTATTAATTGTATTGATCCTTATTTGGCCTTTTATATCACTGGTATTCTCCCCAGATGGGTACTGTTGGCTCTGCAGGCTTTGTTAGACCAAAATCCTACATGCCAGTGTCAGACTTTGGGATGGAGGTTACAAAGCATTTGCATTTTGTGATTCAGATCCATCCTTGTTCTTACAGAAGTGTGTTTGGCTTTAAGTCACTTGCTCTTATTGTATAAAATCCCCATTGAAACAATACTTAAAATCTCTTTGTCTTATATATGGCTTTAAATGCCGGTTTTTGCTCCTACTTGCCCACCTGGGGATCTCTCCAGGGATGGCTCTAATTTACTCAATCCATTAATTCCTCCTAAAATACCTAAACCATTTAAAATATTTTGGATGGGGTTTTTTTACTACCAGAAATTTCCAAAAGGCACAAGCCAAATTGTGTTTTACTTCGGGTCATATTAGGTTCTGTATATTGTAATGTGAATGAAGGTAGGGACTATTTTTTCAACCCAAGTTAGAGGAACTATCACTGGTGCGAGGTATTGTTTAGAGTGAACAATGGCCTGACGGTCTAGGCTTTGGATTTTGATAGTTATTGAAATCTTTCTTATTCTCCCACCTTCCTCATCAAACATTGATTACACATTTCACATTTTGTATTCTACTTATCGCATAGCTTTTCCAGTTCTTGCTTGTAGACAGCAGGACACGTAAGGCTGTGACTTCTTGGGTCAATGGCAATAAATGTAGGAAAGCACAATAACACCTGCAGAAAAGGTTACAAACCTTGCTGTCTTGTAAGTGTTCCAAATATCAGTCTGATCAAGGAGCTCAGAGGAGGTGTGTCTTCCACTCTAAGTTACCACATTTGGTTTAAAATAAACTGCTAGACATACATAATTCACAAGAAAACAAATGGGTTTCTTTACTCTGATTGTTGCATGCAAAATTTTTCTATTTAATAATGGTAATAACCAAGGTAAAATATACTACACAGCATTCTCATTATTTCTACCAACTTCTTTTTCTTCCCCCCCACCATGGGAAAGGGATGATTTTCTATTCTACTTTATTTTAAATCACAGCAGAAGTCCAAATTACATCCTTTTTATGTACATTTGGACCCTGATGTATAAGTTTGACACTTCAAGCTGCAAGCGATACAGCATCTGCCAAACAGAAATCTGTTTCTAACCTTTTGTTTACTACTTCACAATGCAAAAAGCAATAACCACACTGTAGTTTAATTATACATTAGCACCACAGTGTAAGTGCAGAAATAATAAAGATGCAACTGATTTTACGTTTTAGCAAATTTACCACCAAGTAAAAAAAAAAACCCTACTGAATGTTTATTTGTCCATTCTGTTATTTCCCATATAAGGCTTACACTTCAATATTTTAACAACATGTAAATAAAACAAATTAACTTTTTTAAAAAATCATTTTATATAATTATACAGCTTGACATCGTAATTCTTAAAATAAAAACAGACCTTTGTAGTCTTTTTGTGCATGAATATCTTATTTGAGATATAGCCTTTCCATTTGCAGTGCTGCAGTAGCCTTTGGTTTGCTGTTCTTACCTCTTGCTATAGCAAGCTGGCTTTTTGGGCCCCTGTTTATTAATATAAGAGCATGTCAGCAATACAGCTGTCTGAAACAAAAAGAAGGAATAAAAAGCTTGAAGACGCTTGTTCTAGTTTGAAAGTTGAAATTCATATATAATTTTAAAACCATTCTCATGAAGGATGGTGTGAATTTATAACCAAGTGTTTTCTTTTACACAAAACAAGAAGATGGTTTTACCTAGCACTGAGAGATATCCAGCAAAACCAACAGTGCCACCTTTTCCTTAGCTGGATCTCAGAAGGGCCAGATTATTTTCTCCTTAAAAGCATATCTAACAAATTTCTCTAAAACCAGTTGCGGTTCAAAATCTCTCATGCTTGTTCACAAAGTCCAAACCTAAAAGGCAGTGTATGTGCCATGTTTTTCTGCCTTCTATCTACCAACACTTAAATACCGCTCTTGACTGTGCCTTGCATTTCCTGCACAGAAGCTTCTCCTGTTCTCCTTGATGACTTTTGATAAAACTTAATTGTCTTTTTTGACAAGAGTTTAACTGTGAAGTTCCCTAGCTGGGTAAACCACCCAGAGAGAACGCAGGCATGCACAGTCATCTGGCTTATCCTGGATGTTTTTCACTTACCGCATGTGTGTGGTCTGAGGTCACACATACAACGAACTGGAAACAGCTATGACACATTGGTCTCTCTTCGTGGGTCTCTCACACCCAACCTGCATGTGCAGAGTGGCCATTCACCAGAGGTTTCAGGATCTTACTGCTCAGCTGGGATGCCACACATCCAACAGCCTGTCAACCAATTACATATGACTTTTCTGGACATATAAAGAGGAGATAGCTAGGAAAAATCAGGTAGCCCTACAGCCCCCCCACCCTCGCCTTCAGATGACAATGACCTTCACCAAAATACACTTATACGTATACACTACAAAGAGAAAATGGAAGAATGCACCCCCACAAGCAAAGTGGAAAAGAAAACAAAAGCAAGATTTATGTCTAAAAGTAGCTAAGTCATTGCATAGAAACACCTGTCCAGGCAGCCTAGGAGGATCGCCAAGAGACCGATTTTCAAGACACCCTCTCCTAAATGCAAAAGGAAAAGGAAAGAAAAAAATAATAAAAAGGAAGAGGTAAATATGACTTGAGTGTCATTTTACAAAGTGCTAAGAAAGGAAGTCAAAGGTGGTGTTTTGACGAGCGAGGAGGATAAAAGTGAGGTGCAGCTAACAAGAATTAGAAGCCTCACGTGACCCAAAGGCTGTAGGAGCCTTCTTAGGCCCAGAGGGGCAGTCACTATTCTTCTGTAGCATCAGAGATGCTTTCCAACAACACAAGTGTCTGCTCTGAGCTTACGTTGTGTCAGGACAGAGCAGTTCTTTACAATGTTAAATTCTATTTGTTTTCTTCTCCTAAAACCATGGATTATGAAAAACTGGGGCTAGAAACAGTCTACAGAAGGAGATTTGTCTGTCTCTCAGTATGCAGTTACACTATGTAGCACATAAATTATTCTCTGATTAATCACATTTTTGGATAATATAAGCTGCTTATCTGTGCAATAAGCCTGATTCCAGCTATTTTAACCACATAATTGCTTTTCTTTTTCATCAAGGAAAGCATTGTTCCAAATTATATCATACTTTATTGTATTTTATATTGGTCCCACTAGGATATTTTGCAGTTCAAACAGAACAAATAGACATTCCCACATTGTGTCATACACAGCTTGATTCTGTTACTTAGCCAAACTGGCTTCATCAACTTCAATGGAGAGAACAGAATCAAGCTCATTTTACACTTATATAAATATAAAAATATAAATATATACATAAATGTATATATAGATTTTTTTTTTAACTCCAAATCTAGTTGGGTGTTTTTTGTTTGGTGTTTTTTTTTCAACTATCAAGAAGAGAGAAATCTGATATCACCTACATTTTGTATCACAGTGAAAATGTTTGTTGGAGTATGAAAGTGTGTGGTAAGGGACATTAAAACATAATAGCACAGTAGGCCAACTTATACCAATTGCTTTGCAGTGGGACTATTGTCATTCAAGTACAAGTACTAAGTTAAAGGGCAATAAATAGTATATTAGGTCTATTACTGCAGGCATTTTAGCTAAAGTAATATCTACTGGAATTACTTCTGTTGTTATTAAAATAGATTATATTTTGGTAACAGTGTGCAAAGCAGGAATATGAACAATTTCTTTCTGAATGAAGCATTATTCCACATCTTTTACTCACTAGGATGTCAGATGACTGGGCAAATAAATAACAAGGCAGAGAAAACTTTGTCTGCTGAACCAGAGACTAGGCATCGCAGAGGCTCTGCAATAATTATTACAAAATGCAAACAGGCGCCAGGACACAGCAGCTCCAGCTGCAGGGCAGGAGGAAAAGGGGAGGGGAGGGGAGGGGGAGAGATGGAAGAGTGAAACCCAAACCCCTTTTGCGACAGAAATGGTGAATTTTCAGATGTGACGAAGTTCCTTCAGTTCAGAGTGTCTGCTAGGAAATGGACATCCTAATGATGGCACAGTAGCCATTGGCGGTTTTGATAAGCACGTCAAAGATTACATTTCATTTTAAAACATATGAGAGGGAACATATAGGAAAAGAGAGGGTCAAGCCTGCCTGCAACTTCTGAGCAGGAAGAAGGGGATTCCTAATACAGCATGAAGCTGGTTGAACCCAGTGCTGCTGTTTCTATACAAATCTCTTGTTGTTTTTGACAGTATTTGTGACCACAATGGCATACAGATCTTCTTTAGCACTCTCCTTTCAAAAGTAGTAAGAGAAACAAACCCAAAGGCTAGATCTTAGCTTTTGGGCTTGCCAGTATCACAGGTGCAGCAGAGAGAAATCTATTCGTGAAGGAGGCCCAAAGTTTCGGTTAGCTGAACTTAAGCATTTTTTTGCTAGTAACCTGTGGCTAAAATATTATGCATGGATCACAACTTAGATTTTCATTTGTCTGTCTGCAAAAGATTGACGAGAGTTGCCATCAGTAAGGAAGAAAAATTGTTCTGATTCTGGATAAGCGTACAGCAAATCTTGAGATTTTCTGAGAAATATATAATTTTCTCACCATTTAAGATCATATATTTAATCCAAGAAATAGGCCATGGAATATGCTAGAATCTGAAGCTGCAGCATAAAGAAAAGAATTGATGATTTGCTCAATGACCCAGAACAACTGGTAAAGAAGCATTGAAAACCGCATATTTGATTATTTTTTTTAAAAAAGATGGCAATACACAATAGTCAAGAAGTATTTAAAAAAATTTACTAAGACCTTCCCTGTGCTTAGAAAAGCAACTTTTAGACTGAGTCCAGCCTACAGCTAACATAAATTTTGTAACAAAATAGAAGCACAGCTACCTTATCTGTGCAGAAGCTGCAAAATTTACTGTCTCTCCTCACCCAGACATTTGTCATCAGAGACATCCCTCACTCCATGTCTCCACATTGTCATCATCTCCGGGGAACCTACGAACGAAGGCGGCAAACATCCATGGTGTCTCTTCCTTGCAGCGGGGCACACGTCGTCACCAGCATTTGACAAGCTGGCGGATGGTTATTGGGAATAGGAAGGTAAATCTGGAGAATAAAATCCGCACCAGACAAGAGACTGGTGCCCTAAACTGAAGGGCAAGTAGCGCTCAGCACAGCTGTGCAAGGACAGAGGCGTTGGTTCAGTGACACTGCTAAGGACAATAGCCAGAACCACAGAACAACACGTGTAGCTGGCTGATGCTCTCAGTCTGCAGGAGATGCGGGCATCTCAAAACCACCTTTTGCTCCTCCTCAGCATAAACACTCACCTCTGAATTTTCAGTCAAGTAATGATTCTGGAGGGAGTAAACAAAAGAAAACAACAACAAAAAGCACTTTCAACAGTAAAATGACTTCACTGAAGTGTTTTGTATTTGTGAGTACAGACTATTTTTTGGGGGTATTTAGAACTCATTCCATGATATAAAAAGAAAAAAGGAGCATCCCTTCCTTCTTGACTTGAACAATATTTCAGTTCTGTGTTTTATTCTCACAGTAAACAGCTGCTTAATCAGTCCTGGCTGATTAAATCCACTTCTATAGGGCAAAAATTTTCACAAATCTAAAAATAACCTTCACCTGATACTTACAGGCACAGTAGTGTGTCTTAGGATATTCTGTTTTCAGGGAAGTTACTTGGCATCAGATTAATCTGTTATTAACCCATAACTGCTTGCTATGTAGAATGAACATGCTTTAACCAGTTATGTCCCTAATATAGCTATATGGAAAGCTCCAAATTTGTGAAATTAAATTTGTAACTCTTCATAGTAGGCTAAAATTAGTATGACTCTTCACGAGCTATGAAAATATGTGAGCCGGCCCTATTGGGAAGTGACTCTGAAAAGGGAAAAAACTTGAAAATAAACAAGCATTAAGAACAAAATTCCCAATATCTGAGGATATTTCGTGTTTATATGTGTTGTCAGGGACATGAGGCATCTGTTTTCTTTCAAGCATTGGGAAGTCACACTTATCAGCCACTTGTGGGTGTTGCTCATTGTTATGAAATGGCTTTTATTAGTCCAAATATTAGAAACTATAACCAATACAGCTATAACAGAATCTGCAATCTTACTTTATGTGCTTTCTTCAAAATGAGATCCTAAAAAGCCACTGACCTTCACAGGCCATGGGGCAGAAAGCTGAGATGCTCCATTCACATGCCACAGGGCAAGCAGCAAGGGGAAACAAGGAGCTCTTAACATCATCAAAAGCGAGAACAAACTTCAAGGGTGGGTTTTTAGTGCCCTGAGGTCGGGTCACCAGAGGTTTCCTGACCAGAGCGTAAGGGTACAACAAAACCAGAAAAGGTAGCTGATGAAATAGTGCAAAATACTTTCACCAGTGGCTTTTCAGATTCGATTTCTAATGAGTTGTGTAGGTAGCAATTAATTCATTTCTTGACAGAATGAAGCAACTTCTTCAGTTGTTGCTAACTGCTTCCAGCAGTAATGTCTTGCAAAAGCACAGAAAATCTGGGGTTTTAAAGAAAAGGAATTATTTCCATGCTTAAAATGAAAGTAGGTGTAAGGTTCTATGTAACAATCTTTGTATTTTTTTTAAACCCCAACAAATAATAGTCAGCAGGGGAAAAGATTATCTTCTTGAGAGTTTTGTTATTACTGTTTATAATAAAAGAACAGTTCCCAAAACATTTATTCTCTCTTTTTCATCCTCACTCAGACAAAGCTGCCATTTAACACTGATGATCTGAAAGGTCCTGTTGCCTTGGCAGCCAATATTTCCCTTTCATAGCTCCTCACTTGCCCCGGTAATAAATCACAAAGCTAGCATTTTTGCCTATCTGCATTCATAGCTATAGATTGAGAGTGGAGCTGGACAACTCACTTGCGCAGAACAATTGCAAGGACCACCGTTTGTTGCTAATGGGAATGGGTGAATAATTACTTGGCATAATTGGCAATTATTCACAACTCAAAGGGACCAGACTGAAGTGGAGTGGGAGGGAGAGGTCTCTGTGGGAGTGTCTGCACCTAAATGGATAGTTTATAGGAGACTTTGTTTATAGGAGACTTTAAATTATCAGAATGCCTCAACATTTTTTTTACTGAAAAATACAGTTGCTTTGGAGATCATTATCTTTGTATAAGCGTGCATTGTTTTGCGACGAAAATATATTTTAGAAAAATGAAACTATAATTTTAATTAAGTTAAGCCATTTGGTCTTAGATATCTGACTGTTCACAAAATCTTTCAAAAAATACAGTATTTCTTCAGAAAACAAAGCTTTTTTGATTCATTGAAAAGCAACAGTTCAATTAAACTGGAGTTTTTTGTTCAAAATGCCTGAACTTCTGAACAAATATTCCAGTTTTCAGCCAGCACTTGTTGTGACAGAACAGTGGCCATATGCATCACCTGACTGATGTCAATGGAAGACATTAGCACCTTCTAAAGTCAGGCTGGTCACTGTTATTCAGACTGTACCATATTTACTGCTTAAGGATGAGCTAGAGTAATTTGCCTCCTGCAAGTAAAAGAACATGATTTTGCTTGCCAAAATGGAAGTCAACTTGCACAATGCTAATGAATTTGCATTTAAGTATTTTCCTCGTAAAATTTCTCATGATGATGTATTAATTTGTTAAACACATGAAGGATACAAGACAAATGTGACAGTACTTTTAGGCAACTTTAAACCATGTTAGTACAAGGCCCTATTAATAATTTTTTCATATGCTAGTTTAACAATTGCCCTTTTTATTATACATGAACAGCATTCTTCTCCCCATTTACAGTTGCTTTAGGATAGGAAGCCGTATCTCTAGCCAATTTTTTTTTTTTTAAATAAATACTATAATGCTGAGAACCATTAAATAGCTAACTGGAGGCAGGTTAGTTTTTACAGCCATATGAATGTAGAGCACTGATTTACAGGTGTCATCTACTGTACCCTATCTTTCAAATCAGCTTCGTCACTTCCTTTAAATTTGCACTACAAATTCATACTATTACCCACTTTGCCGAAGCAGTTAGCCAATACAGCCTGGCAAAGTTGTTCCTGTTAAGATGAAAAATAGATTATAGAAGTCAGATATATCATTTGGTATAATCTTGTTTATTTACAGAAATAAGTACAAAGTGCAGGTTCCTTGAACAGAGTAGGAAAAACAAACAGCAGGTAGTTCAGCGTCTCAGATAAACCTACATCTGCTGCTCAGGCAAGCTCCACGGTCCGAGGAGTCTCTTTCTGTTTCACCTCAAGATGATTCTCTTGTCTCCTGTCCTAACTCCCCCTACCTGGTGAAAGCTTGGTGAAGAAAAGAAAACCAAACAAACCAACCCCCCAAACCACACACACACACCAAAAACAACTTAAAAAAAAAAAGCCCAAACTCCCTACAAAACTTGTATTAATTCAAAGTGTTAATTTGAGGCACCAAATGCAGAAAATATGGGTAAAAGAAACTCAGAGATGAAGGTTCAGTAAAAGGCAGATAAAGTGGGAAGACAAAAATGAAGTAGGCAGACAGGAGATATGCAATTTAACCAAATAAGGCCTGAGAAAACAACTTTAGTGCAAAGATGGGTAGAAAGCCAGAGTACATGGACAAGGATCCAAAACATGTAGTAAGAGAATTTTAAAAAGAAAACCTAACCCAAACACCANNAAAAAAAAAAAAAACAACACAAAAAAAAAAACCCAGAAAAAAAATATCTAGTGTTGAAGTGAGGAAAGAAGACACAAGGTAGCAGTAGAAGTTGATAAGGGAATGAAAACTTCCAAAAGCAATGGAAAATATAGTACATGAACTGCAAGACTAAATACAAAGTGAACTTGTAAGAGCAGCAAAGAAATCAAAAAAATAACTCTGCGTAGCAAAAGCACAAAACATGGGACAAATGAGTACTGGTGATTACTGATGTAAGTGAGCTTATGAAACCAGTTAAGGACAAAACATTGAAAGGTGGGTGAGAAAGCAAAAGCAACATAGACAAGAGTAAACAAAATGATAAAAGAAATGAATGGATTTGATGTGTTGTGGAAGATGAGACATTCCTCAGCTTAACTCCAGACTGAAAGGCAATAAGCTTGTTCAGTGTGAGGAGCAAGGGCACAGCATGGTTCCTATTGTAGGTTTTTTGTAGGGGAAAAAAATTAAGAAACCCCATGTGACTTACTGTAAATGGTACCTTGCATGCCTGAAGTCTGCAGCAGTTTCCATAAGACTTAGAGTAAATACATAGAAGGTTACCAAAAAAAAGGAAAATTGAAATTATAAATACTATTTAGAAAAATTTTCCTTTCCAGACTGGACAGATTGTCTCAGCCTTTGTTGTTATTTCATTATTTTACATAGTCTACTGCAGTGCTATTACTGCTTTACATGATCAAGGATTATAATAATCAGGGAAAAGCATACAGTTATAACCCAAAGAAGCATTTACAAAACTGAAAGCCTGAAACCCTCTGCAAGTTGTTCACAGAGTCCATTTAGGTATTATTTTGAATATGTAAACATCAATTTGCACAGGAAACACACCCTTTATAGACACTGAGGCTTTCACACAATGGCCAAACAGTCTCTAAAACCTGGGACTTGAATTTGGTTTTCTAGAAATGTATTTTGCATCTCAAAGAGAAATAAACATTCATGTAGTAAGCAGTAAATGATTGTCCTTGATTTTTAATGCTGTTTATATAAAAGACACTTTTGCCTTTTAATACAAGAGATGAAGATGTCCAGTGACTGGCCAAATTACCTCCCCTGACTCTTGACAAATTACAGGAAGAACTTTTTTACCCATAGACTGCTCACAAGTCTAATGGAACAAAAAAAAAAAAGAAACTCTGTCCTTACCAGAATCAGTTCTAGTTGCTGAATGAATACACATGAGGAGGAGTCTCAGCTGGAGAGAGCAAGTTAAATTAAGGAAGGGAAGCACAGGTGCTTTTTAGTAGGAAAGGAAAATTCTTCAGGTATGCAGCTCAAAGAGGACGTTAAATTTTGTTTCCAAAAAAAGAACATTCCCAGACTGTGAATGGCTCTTAGGTGTAGTGAGACGCCTGGAGGAAATAAAAATGTTTTGGTTTAAAATCCTTTCCTGAAGAGAAGTGTTTACCCTTAGCAATTGCAAATCAGCAGTAGACAACTATTCCGGAAATATCTTTGGGTGGTTTTATAACACACCCTGGAGAAAAGCCTTGATATATTAAAATATAGAGATGTGCAGTAATAGCAGTATGGCATCACTATTATTGCAACTACAGAATAAAAGCTATAAGAATCTTTCTCTTTCAATTTTTAGTTCATATAACCAGATATATTATTTTGCAATTATTCATGTTGGCTAACTAAAGGGAAGCTTTCTTCCTCAGAAAGCTGTGGGACAAAGTAGGCTGAGCTTTAGGTGAGACTGGATGAGACCTCACCCAAAGTCTGAGTCAGAGGAGCATGGACTAGACTCAGCAGACTTCTACTGTTAAAATAGTCTGCCAAAGAAGAAAAATGGACATAACATACTGTAAAAGCAGTACAAATTTTCTTACATGACTTGACTCTGAAAGCACGCAAGGTTGAAGAAAGCAGATGAATGACACGAGTGAGATGTGCCACACACTTCTGTCCAGTTTTTCCTGCTTTGTACCAGCAAATTCAAAAAGTGACAGCACTCTGCTGGAAACCAGTTCCAGCATTCCCATGATTAGATTTTAATGGACTTAGATCTTAATTTGCATAGAAAAATATGCTGGTTTATTTAAAAGAGAAGAAGAGAACAGCTACGGTCTCTTAACTTGCACCCACTGAGCCAATGCTTGGTGTGCTTTAGGAAGTTACTTCCCCCTGCTGTGAGGAATTGCTGTGCGGTGAGGGTCCACAGGCAGAGAGTGTGCCCGGCTCATCACTCACAGTGCATTTTCTTGCAAAAGCACACAAACTGGCAGCTTAAGCTGCACTGTGATTTGCAGGAGCTGAGGCACAGGTACACGTGCCCTCCTGCTTGACACAGTCATAGTTTGAACAGGGAAGGGCAGGCATTGCGGGGGGTGGGGGGGAAAGATCCTACTCTTCAGCAAGATGAGTAACGGATGGAAAGTCAGAGCCCAGCACACTGAGGGCTTTTCTTCCACAAAACCCAGGGAAAAGGAAAAAAAGAACTACCAACAGTCCTATACTTACTTTGTTATGGGTAGCTTCAATTTTAGTTTCTTAGATGAGAAAACATCAGAGGCTTTCCTTTGCTTGCAAAAAGCTATTAACCTTTCCCTGGCAGTGGCCACCTCTGAGGTGGAGGAAAGCTCATGCCTTTCATAAGTGTCAGGCTCCAGCTCCATTGTCTTTAAAGATTTCAAAGTCCATGTAACTGAAGTGCAACAATGCTATGACACAAGCAGAAGAAAACTGAGGTGGCAAATTTTTAGATCTACCTTCTTTGTATTGTGCAATGCAAAAAAAAAAACCAAAAAGAAATTCAGAAACTTAAAACCTACTGTTCTTCAGCAAACACGATGCATTTGCTGTTCTTATACAGCAGTCAAAATGTTATCTGAAGTACATGAAGGGAATCTGTTCCAAAGAGCTCCAACCTCTTAGTAAAAAATATCTGGCATTATATAAAATGTCACTTGTTTCTTGTTTTGTTTTTTTGCACAAATCTCAGAAAACATTTGATCTTTCTGATAAGCTGGATATCCTGGCTCTCTATGAATTCTGGAAAATGTGTTTATACTCATCTTATGTTTCTTATGCTGACTTGTCTCAAAATCTTTCTTCATTATTTGAATTCAGAGTGGTAAGTTTGAGTTAAAGCTTAGCAGGGTAATTCTGTATAGTTTTATATTTCTACATCACCCAAGTCTGGGTATAACACAATTTATTTGAAAAAAGCAAGACTAATTATTTAGCAAATTAATCTTTGCGGCCCTGGCCTCAGCAGTTATGGTGAAGCTGCAAGACACTAACAAAATAGTAAAAGAGGACATTTTCCTTCTAAAATTCCAAAACCAAATTATGGCGTGCAGCAAGTAATCAAACTCCAGTTTATCTTACTACCAAGCTTACCCTGGCTTGGATGTCAAATTAAATTATCATTTGCCTTCCCAGCAAGAAATAACCATCTTTGAACTATCTGACTACAGATTATGTTTTGCAGCCTTTACATTCTCCTTCTCCGCCTCTCTTTTCCCCTGAATGAAATCAAGTGACGTCTTATATCAGTGACAGCAGCAGCTTTGGCTGTTTCTAAATTTACATGTTTCTAAATTTAACAGTGTATTCTGGGTGGGACGGGCTATTACACTTCTGCATGTCTTAACTAATAAAGATGACTGTTTTCTGAACAATCTGCTTCTATCTGTAAAGGATAAAACTAAGCTTTCTCTTATCAGTCTCCACAGACAACTGATCAGTGAATAAATAGGTAGATGTCTAAGGAAGGTTATTCTCAAGAAACCAACATCCTCTGTTTCTCCCCAGTTTATATGGGTCCCCTGATGACGTCTCCATTTTGCTGGCACAGCTGTACAGATCTGCCCTGTTCATTTGCCTCCCCTGGGCAATAAAGTTTTCCCCACAATATTCCACATTGGGATTGGTGGTTTAGTCCTTTGTATGAATAGGCTCCACACCTAACACTTTTGGCCTGAGGAGATCCAGGTAAGTCGGACTGCTACACTCTGCAAGCTCTTCAGCAACACCACTGTTCAGCAAACGTTTCCTGTCAGATGGCCTTGAACATGTCACTTCCACCTGCCTTGGTTTTCTTACCTGGAAAACTGGTAAAATAAGACTACAGATCTTTGGAGGAGATCAGCAGTGCTATCTATTAGTGTTGTCTTCTTCTCTTATTATTATTCCTATTACTCAGATAACAACAGGAATTTTCTGGCCAGCTGGATTTTTTCCATGCTAGCCTGGCCGTCTGGAGTTGGGGTGGCCAAGAAGGACATCAGTGCTCTGCCACGATGGAAGTGCTCTGACTGCCCTCCCAGAAATGGCTTCGAGTCTGTACTTCTGGGCAAGGTTTGCGGAGAGGTGTAAAATACTCTGGCTTGCTGTTCTGAGTCTAGATGGATTACTGGTAAAAACACGTGGCTTTTCAGGGAAGGGGGTGAAAGAATCAGAAAGCAGATATATATTTGGCAGCTGGAGTTGTATCTGCCAGGGCAAAGGCACAGTCTTAATCTAACATGTACTGAACTTCCAGAACTGAAGCAGATTTCTGAGTTCTGCCTTCCTCATTGTAGACTTAACAAATGACTTGATCCTTTGGCTACTGTACGCCAAGAAGACAGTCTCAGGATATTAAACAGATAAAGGATCTGAGACAGAAGTTTTCTTCAGATTTTCAGATCAGTTTTCTTGGTTTCTCCCAACCACTTCTGTGTTGTCTGCAGTTTCTGAATGTTTCTTCTTCTCAGAAATGCCACCAGGAAAAGTACCAGATAAATGCATGTTACTTTTATGTTGATTTATTGTGATTTCCTGCCCCCCCCCCCGCCCCCCAAGGAAATATCACTTTGCTGTCTGGCATGCAGTCCTGTGATTCTGAGCTGAAGCCTCCCAGCTTCAGCAGCTGAAAATAAAAACAGATAGGAAGGTGACTGAGCAGGCAGGTGCAATGTAGCTCCACTTTCTCCTCTGGCTATGTTTTACGTCTCCATCATTTTTGTATTCTTTCTAATTTTTCTGTTCATTGTTCTTTGCACGGCTAAAAAATTAGGGGGTAAGTGTAATTGCTTACTGTCATCCCCAGTTTTTAGTGATTACTGTCAAATGTGGAACACAGCAGTACCGGCTCTGCTAGAGGTGCATGAGCAAGCCCCTCTTTGCTAAACCTGTGAGTTTCAGGTGACTTTCCCCCTTTCAGTTCTTTGCTTCTGGCCCAGATCCAGCGAGAAGTGCACATGGAGCCAGAGTAGCCATCCTGCCTTTTTCCAGCTGTGATGCAGAAAAAGTTCTCCTCAGTAAGAAACCATTAGATTGTCTCTACTTAATTTGGAATAAGAAACAAAAAATCAAATGCTGAGGAGGGTGAGGGCTTCTAATGTAAAGCCTTTCTACAAAAGCTGCTGCTATTAAGTCTGCCTGACATGATGGTGGTGAAGACTGCAAATTTCCCTCTTTGAGAAACCTCTACATCATCCAAGAAACAGAACAGGTCAAAAACAAGTCATCCTCTTCACTTTTGGCTATCAGTTGCCACTCCTGAAGCTGTAACACAACACTGAATAAATATTTTTGGGAATTTTTCCGTGCTGCTGAAGCTATTGTAGGATTTCTGCCACAGGATAGGTTTGTGTTTAGCTCACTGTCAGAAATTCCTGGTCACCAGCCCTCTGAAAATTGCAGCTTCCATATGAACCTGTCAGGCTAAGGAAGGCTGATGGCTACATGCAGGCATAGCTGCTGATAGGCAAAGAAAGACCTTGAATATCTGAGAGGTTAATGGGTGTGCTAACCACCATAAAAAGCATTTTAGCCTCATACAGAGCAGGATAGGTGAAACGGCAGGAACATTATCCGGAGCTTTAGAGCAGGATGAACAGAAGCTGAGCCACAGGATCCCTGGGTTTCTGGGGCTGGGGCTGCAATGCGGCAGCTATGCTTTTGAGTTTTGTCAGTCGGGAAGAAACAAACAAGCAAGAAACCACTAGCAGGAAAAGCCAGAAAAACAAGGAGAAAAATCTGACATGCACTGGTACAACGATGCTGAGAGGAAGCCAGAAAATGGAGCCAGCTTGGAGTGCTGGAAAAAGAAATTGCCTCTTATTTATTTTTATTGTATTGAGAGAAACAAAAATTTGTATACATTCCCTAAAAAGAAGAAGAATTGCATGCAAGCAATACTTGGCTACATCGTGAGTTTCTCTTTCTAACAGAAACAAGTCAGCAAGACCCTGAATATTGGCTAATCATTCATGCTAACGTGTTTGGGGTGGATTAATGAAGAACATGCTCTGTGAAATCTCATTGTGTTATGTTGTGTTACATTATGTTTTCCACCTTTTTGGATTTCTAAAAGTTCCCAGTGAAGGCACTGACCCTAGTATAATGAATTTAAGACTACCAGTAATATGTCTGCTTTTCTTAGTGTTTGAAGATCCTTAGAGCAACCCATAGACTTTCTAAACATCTGTGACTGGGAGATAAAAAAAACCAAGGTATGCTTGTGACTAGCTGCTATCAAATATCTTTCCATGTGTATTTCAATAATACTTATTAAAAACTTTTTAGCTCACAAGCAAAGTGACAAAGTTAGGTTTACCTGACATATCAATTTTTTAATATATATGTTTGTGTTTTAGCACAGCACTTTTTTTTATTCTGTTACAGAAATTTCTTAGGAAACTCTTGCCTACACATTGGAAACAATGCATCAGAGCATGTGTGAAGATGACTTCACATGGCTTAGAGAAGCTGACATCACCGCATCCTCCTGAAAGCAAAGGCAACAAAAGTTAATGATATTTATCTCCTGCTTTCACAAAGAAATATCCCAGAAGACTGCAGAGATTACATATAGAGGGACTATTTCACCCATCACTGAAATTCATTCACCTCTGTATCATCTCTGGGCTTTGCAATGCTTCCATTATGTGCATTAATGGACCAATAAAACATTCCTTGGTATGCTTTAATACTGCAGAATATTTCTTCCTATGGTAGGTCCCAACTGAGTGAAATGATTTATCTTGCTATTTCTTTTGGGTGTTTCAAGATGTTTATTTTTATTTTTTACACATTTCAGCATAAGCTGCTCAGGCAGATATCTCAGTTTGTGAACATCTTTAAGATAACAGCTTGGTTCTTTCGTTCTACAAAATAGTCAGGTCAGTAACAGCTGAGCATCCTGATGATCACAAAGAAAATGCTTTCTTATGAAGTATCTCTGAGAATATTTTAAAAATAACACTGAGATTAGTCCATAACCCACATATATTTGAACTTGATTTGCTATACCATCTCTTTAATAATCCCCCTGGCAAAGAAGGATTGAAACAGTTGTATCAATGGTCTCTGAAAAGAAAAGTGGGAAATCACATTGACCTGATCCAGTTCCTATGACTTACATGTTTTTAAGTTCAATCAGGTGAACAATTCTGCTTAAGTCAAAGAACCCACTCATGCTTATTTTTCAGCATGTGTTTTAAAATCTCTGAGTGGGACTATAATAGGCAGACATTTCTTTCACTGTTAGCTTTTCCCTCTGGTGCTGGATTATAAAACAGCTAGAGATCAGCTCTTTGTGCTGAGGTTGGATTCTGCTGCCCTTGCAGATTCTGAGCAACACTTTCTCTGGTGAAGAGTTCACAGAAATCAGTGAGGTCAAGCGATAGTCAACCTTGAAACCCTTTAATTATCATTTTCAAAGCTTTCCAGGTTGGTAAACAGGCTGCTGAGAAAACACTAACCCTTGCAGACTTCCAAGGGTGCAAGAAAAAATTTCCTTGAGACAGAGTTTTTGTATGATATAGGCTGAAAATATGAACATAACCTCCTTCACAATTTTTAATCTCTTAAAAATATTCATTGAACATATTGAGAAAATCTAGAAGAAATCCGTTCACTTCCAATTTATGTCTTCCCATCACTTAATATAGCAAGTAGTAAGCTATAATCATGGACAACTACAAGTTCTCAGTACCCTGAAGGTTTCAGGACACTCAGCAGGACCTGGTTGCTGTTAGGCTATGAATTAAGGCAGATGTTGCCAGCTGTTACTTGCTTCTCTGTTCTGACGTGGTCCTTCACTTGCCCATCTTCTCTTAGGTTGCTGCCCGAGAGGTACACAGTGGCTCTTCCTTTTCCTGTGTTCAGCCACTCCTTTGCTTTGACAGTCTTAGATCTACTTTGCATTCCTGAAACATTACAGCTCCTCTGTCCCTTTAAAGGCCCATTAAATTGAATCACAGTTTTCCATGTTCCTTTTGCTTTGGTTTCCTCTCTTTGTCTCATCTTAAATATTCTTCACTTGCCCCAGTGATTTTAATTTACTCTTCTAAGTACTGAATTTGCTCTACTGTCCCTTACTTCCCTTCACTAGTCCCTTCACAGAACATCAGTTAATCTAAATCCACATAACTCTCCTGATCCCAAAATAGTTTTTCTGGAATACTGCCACCCAGTAGGAGGCTGCAGACCATATACACTGGTGTATGTTGCTCTGGGAAAACAGTGCAGCATCCGGTTTGACTGCAGCAGTTTGGCTTCCAGAAGGTGCTGTAACCAGTGTGACCAGAAATGGGTAGGACATAGCTTTCTTTCAACGCCTCTCAGCCTCCCCCCACCTTCTCTAAGTTCTCTAACCTTCGCCTTTGTTGTAATTTCTGTGTTGTGAGCACAGAATCATAGAGCACGGGATAGTTCAGGTTTGAAGGGGCCTCCTCCTGTCCAAAGCAGGGACAGCTCTGAGATCAGACTGGGTTGTCCAGGTCTCTTTCCAGCTGAGTCTTAAAAACCTCCAAGAATGGAGACTGTGCAACGCCTCTTGGCATCACCTTCCAATGCTTAACTGGCTTAATAGCATCTTTCTGTATCATCTTTCTGGACTGTTGTCAGGACCTTGGTGTGCTTTGCTACCATTTATTCCCTTGCTTGGTATTTACACACCAGCCTTAGTGTATCAACTGAGGGATATATTCTAAGCAGTGCCTGACCTCTGCTAGTATTGAAATCAAAGGCAAAATCAAAGGGATTAAGGCTGTATCCATTGTAAAGAAAGGAAATGCAGTCTGGACCTGAATCAGCTTCTTCTATTACGTAGATAGGTACCCGAAATATGTGGCAATTTGCTCTGCATAATTTGTTAGCCTGATGTAGAATTTCTGTTGTTCCCTTTTAATTTAAAAACCAAAATTTTCAAGCTGCATAAATGCAGTTTTCAAAAGAGACATTAATAAACATTTTTCTACATCTAGTGATAGATAAAAATATTTCCAAGCTTGGACCAGCATTTATTTAATTAAATATTAATTATCTTGTACTATTCCTAGTCAAATTATCAGCTATAGCAGAGACGTGGAAAAAAGAGAGAGCATTTTAGAGTTATAAGACACACCAACATTTCTTAAGGAACATTTTGATGAAAATAGAAAGAAAAAGGATCATGTTAATAATGGCAAGGTTTTGACTGCTGAGACTGTCTTAGTCTTTACTTCCTTCTGTGAGGTAATATTTATTTTAGTGATCATCTGAATTTGTAAAGAGAAATAAAATAGTAGGGCAATGCAAGCTGGATTGAGGACAGAATTTTTTTGTAAGAGGTCATGTTTTAACACTTTCAGCTATGCTCAACAGCTGACTACTTCTGGAGTTATCTCACTGGATCTTACCTAGTAGTGGTGTAACGTACTATTGTATCAGAGTGATGAAGAAGCATATTCAGTCAGTCTCTCACTGGAAGTGTGTAGCTTCACAGTACACAAATTTATTTCAGTCTGACTGTAGGAAAGCAAACGCATTAGAACGTGGCTTCAGAAGGATTTTCTAAAACACCATGAGACAGATTTTGCCACTTTCACTTTAAGTAGTATCTTGAATAAAGGTGGCAGGAAATGGCCATGTAGTACAGCTTTATTAACTAATTATTTATTTGATTTTTGGCATTATTCTTCAAATTTTCCCCTCCTTTGTCAAGTTTTTATAGTAAATGATTTTGAGACATTTACTAACATCCAGCTTCATGACTTTCAGAGTCGTTATCTCTTTGTTGTAGTTGCAGTAAAGCATTGTGCCTCTAAATTACAAGGCTAGACAGTAGTGTCTCAGATCCCCTTTTAATCACTGATAGTCTGGCAGAGGAGCTTCTGAAGGTGCTTTATTGACAAAAAGTGGCATTTTAACACCTGTTCATCTTATTGCCCCATTCCCCTTGTTTTGCCTGCGGAGCTAAATGGAAGTCTCTTTTCGATGCTATTATTATAGAAATTTTTTAAATAAGTAAGTAAATAAATAAACAAACAATCAAATAAATAAACAACACAAATTATTCAGGGAAGTGCCTGCATTTTCATCCTAATCAAAAGTCTTACTGTAACTTGTTTGAACAAAGCTTTGTCTCTTATCCTGCAGCACATCTATCTCATCTGGCATGGTTTCTGATTCTGTGAGGCTGCAGGTACTCTTAAAATACCCTTGATTTTGGTGCGAGTTGATTGTTTTATCAGTACTTCATGTTGTAGCCTTTCCTTTTTTCCTTCAGTGGGCTTTGTCTCAAGCCCTGGAACAAAGACCAAGAAGGCCTCTTACACATAGAAACTACAGTGTCAGTCCAAAGGCCAAATGCATTATTTTTAGTAATAGTACAAGACAGCTAGTTATTGAATCAGAAAACATATCCCCCCTTAAAAGAAAAATGCTATGGGAGAAGATGGGCATAGACCATGGAAAGTACCATGGCAGTTTTCACATGTCCCTTGCCAAGTCCTAGGGAGGCTCCAGCACAGGACCACATCCTCCCACCTCCCCTTGCCGCTGCCTCTCCGGCTGAGGACAAGCAGTCGGGAGGGGAGCAAGTCCCTGTGATGCCCATGGTACACAAACATAGAATCAAGCCCTGGGGACTGCAGCTCACCTGTGCGTGTGCCTCATGGCAGGATTGGCTGTGCCTGTGTCATTCCTAGCATGTCCCTCTAGCCTCTTCCTGAAGACCTCCAGTAGCAGTGGCTCCAAAATTTCTCCACAGAATCTAATCCATTAGAAACTTCCTTTCTGAAGTCTAACCTAAATCTCCCTTTTAGCAATGTAGACATTGTTATTTTGTCCCAATCATTAGGGGAGGTGAAGTCCACCTGCAAAGCTCAGTCCATAGAGGAAGATGAGATAATCTCATGACAGCTCGCCTAAAGGCATATCTAAATGACTAGAAATATGCCATAACCTATGTCCATCAGCTGCCCAGAGAAAGTCTCTGCTGCTTTGTGCTCAGTCTCTTCCTATTTAGTAGAGTTGAATGAGATTCATCTACTTTTTCAAGGCTTCACAACCCCTGGCTAGCAAGTCTGAAACGTTAAAACTATATTCAGATGAACTCGAAGAAATATCAGATAGCACATGAGATGAATAGTGCCTACATTGTTCTGAATAAAAAAAAGACTGTCAGTGTGTTAAGCTTTTAAAATAAATTAACAAAAAATAGGTGCAAATAAAAAGAACTATATATATGTAATTTTTGAACTTACAGTTGGAGACAGCCATGTCAGTGGCCCAGAAAGATGCTGTCTGCATCTTTTTGTGGGATCTACCTCATAGTGATTTCCAACCTTGAAGCTGCATTCCTGCAGGTGTACATAGATGCAGTTGCCTGTGAGAAAACTCAGAAAAAACATTGTCACAAGAAGAAAGTCTGCATTAAAAGTATTCAGAAAGTGAATCTGACAATTGCAGTATGTAAAGCTAGGAACCCTTTTACTCACACCCTATTTCATCCTTAAAGAATGAAGCATCACAGCAGAGAATCTTTATGAGAAGCAGTTTTAAGCTGGCATTGATATTTTACTATCTGGAAATCAATTTCAGCAATAGACAGTGGAGCTTCCAATTTTAGTGTCTGCTGCTGATAGAGATGCAGGATCCTGACATACGAGTTGGGCCTGCAGGGACTCATGCAAGTGGTTAACTTCATGTTTTGTCATGATGCCCAACAACGTCAGTGAGATGGTACTTTCTATACAAGTCCTAGAAAGACTGGCACCATGTTGAACATCTTTTGTGAGGAGATAAGCCTCTTTCAGCCCAAAATGAATGGGCAACTGGTTCATTGATTGCATTTATATATATATATATATACACACACACACACACACATATATTTAAAGAACAAGTCTTGAAGCTTGCTGAGAATGCATGGAGTTGGACAAGTTTATTGCTGTAGATTCATAGGCATAAGCTGAGTAGTTGGAATTTCCAGATTTGCTCAACATTTCTGCTAAAACTACTTTATTCCCTAAAGCAGGTAGTGTTTATTCTGTTTTTTCAGCAAAGTACAGCTATTGATTATGAGATAGCATGTACACAAAAATCCTACAACAAAACAAAAAAAACCCCCCTACAATAAAACAAAAAGTCTGTCAGGTTAGGTTTACCAGAGGGTCAATACAAGGAATTTTGGAGCCCTCATTAGCTGAGCTCCACACACAGAGGTTAATTCAACCTGACCCATTGACTGACAGAGTGATAAATGGATTTAAGTTGTAGTTCCATTACGTGCTTTCTTCTATGGTGAATCCAGGGTAGGAAGTCTCTGCACTGTCACCTCTGTCTCCCATGGAAGTGACTTCTCCCCATTTTTGGACTGCACTTCTTTGTTCCTTCGAATGAAAGACAACACTGGAGGGACCACTGGATCACTGGGTTAGGAGTAACCCTGCAAATCACAGCTTTTACTCTACTTCCATCATTGCACTGATGCCCCAATGTAAAGCCTAGGTCTCCAAGCACCACAAAAGCCCACCTACCAGGAGGGTGAAATGCAGCTCTGGGACATTCAGTCCTTATGGCAGAGTCATCAGGGGAAATGGGGGAAACATAACCCTATGCCACCCCATCAGGGTGCAGTCAGACTAGACAGCTGACCTCAGTTCGCTCCTTTTGAACAGCACAGTCCTGCTCCCTGCTCCTTGGGTCCACCACCATAGCTTCTTGCCTGTCCTCCAACCCCAGGTCCCACCTGCTGGATCCCAGCACCTCTCCTGTGTTTGCTCGGACAGTTACCTATCTGCACAGCAAACCCACGCAGCCAGCCCACCCAGCAGGCTCACTCACTTTTCCTCTGCTGGGCTGCATCTCTGCCACATTAGTGATTATGCCCTGAGGCTGTGCTTTCAGGGACATTTGCCAGGGAAACACTGCTGGCTTGGGCATTTCTTTTGACAAGAGTGGCTTCCCTGCTCTTGTACCATGCCTGTTGTTGTGCTGGTCCTGCTGTTTGCTGCGCATCACAAGGAACCATGATGACAAACGATCTAGAGAAAGAAACCTCACCCCTTTTCTTTACAGTTATTTTAACCAGAGCACTGCACTGCTATTGCTTCTCACACAGTCCTGCAAACAGATGAACCATGGGACAGAAATTACTGAAGCCACCTAACAGCTGCAAAGAGAAACGCCACAGGAGCCACAGCCTCAGACTGATGCTGAACAGTAGGTAGTGGGTTGGGTTTTTGTTGTTTTTTTTTTTTTTCCTTAAGTTTTTGTTTTGGACTTTGTGTTATGTCATCTCATTTTGGAAAACTTTCCTTTATTTAGAACTAGCAAGGATTAGTCATCAATCTAATTGGGAAGAGCCAGGCAGTACCTTTTGATAAAGCTGTGGCAATAAGTCAACAATTTCCTCCTTGAGTTTTCTAGGCCTGTTAGCATCTATGCTGTGTCAGTTAATGAACTGTTTAAATCGTACAATGACTGTTATTCTTGCTCACTATATGCCTTATGAGTTTATCAATGTAACAGCTTTTTTTCTTCTCTCTTCCGGTTTTGAGAGTTCAGTCCTGACCTTCGACTAGATGACTGCTATAGGATTTATCCTACAGTTCTACGTTTTGTCATATAAATTGACACTTCAGCAGATAGTCCCATGCTATCACAAGTACAAACGACTTGGATGTGATATTCACAGAAAGGGAGCGAGGATGTGGGATTTAGGACGAGAACTAATGTGCTTCCTCTTCTCTCTCCAGCAAACATCCTTCCCTAAAAATAATGCAAACAAAATTGGGAGGATGGGGAAGATTATGTCCCTAACAAGATTCATCATGACATAGTGTCATGATAAATTATGAAAGAGGAACTGCAGCCAGATAATATGCAATTAGTCATTAGTATTACAGACTACATTATCAGGGCTTCTTCATTCTTGTAGGTTAGGAAAACAACTGACTGGCCATCAGAGAACGAGCAAACTGTTCCCTGACACCTTCTTCCTCATTCTGTGTCTCCCCTCCCACCTACTCTCATTGCTTCTCTCTGATTGATCTGATGTCCTTTTTGATGAGGTACTAATAATAGCAAGGGTGCTAACCTAATTTTCTTCAAAATGTTAAAGTCACAGAGCATCGCCACCATGCCAGGGGGCAGCTGCCGGTCAGGCAGTGGGTTACGGCCAAATGAGTGCACGTGCAAATTTTCTTTGGTTTTGCTTTGCTTTTTTCATTTGTGTTCAGGGACAAAGGAAACTGATAGTAGGAAGGGGGAAGAGAAGAGATTGTTCAGAGAAAAACAGAAAAGACCAACCGGTGGAAAACATTGGCACAAACTGTTCCAGCCTGGCACTGCTTTATGTTTCATGTGAATTACTTGCAGAGTGTTTCTGAGCACAACTCTGAGGTTGGTAAGATGCAGCAACAGCAAAGAAGCTGGAGCCCAAACTCCACCCCCAGTGAATGAATGAAAAATGAACTCTACGACTACAAGCTTGCATGACTTATGCCTGACGGAAAGGGTTATTCTTTTATAGCTATAGCTGTTGTTTTCCCCATTTAGGAATGTCCATTAGGAAGAACATAGCAGTAGAGCTAGCAAGCTGCAAATACCATATTTTTATGTTAATAGCTAGCAATCTTTCTGATTTCTTTGAAAAGCAGAAAATACCTGTACTCTGTTTAGTGAAATTTGGTCATTTAGAATGGAAAAATAAAAGGTTGTATCTCTGTTCTGCATATTGTCACAAAAGAGATATGTTTAGGAATATAAAACAAAGAAGTTCAAAAGAGGTCATTCAACAGAAATCAAATATTTTATATTGCTTTTAAATACGTGGGCTATATCAGGGAAGTTTTGGAATGAAATGTCATTACAACACAGGTCAGAGTAATCGGTCACTAAAACATTGCCCTTAATCTGCATTTTTTGACAGTGTGAGGTACTGGTTTAGATCTGATGTACCCAGCTCTCTCACACATGCACACATGTGGACGATATTTTGTAGATAATTCTTACATTCCAATTAGCTTGTACTGAAAAGATGTCTGAAAAATAGACAAGTTGGCAGGTCTATTTTGTGAGCATATGTGTTTTTTTCCTATACAGTTATGAACAGCTTTCATCTAAAATAGCCTCTTTGGGAAGAAAAAAACCCCATTCTTTGTCTTAATTTAAAGGTTTAGAAGAAATACTTATTCCTCTCCCTAAATTCAAAGAAAGGAACACCTCCAGCCTTGCACTTCATGCAGACAGAGCATCTGCTTGCCTTACTTTTTATTTTGTATATAGCAGAAAGACCTGATCTGTTATTAAACCCAGCTGAATGCATGTGCTTTACTTCACATAATCCTTCACTGTCTTTCCACTATTGTGATCTCTGTGAGATAGGTTCTAAGACATTAGCCAAAAGCAGTGTTTTCTTAAGAAAAAGGCCGAGAATCACCTAATCTCTCTGAAATTTGTTCCGAGAACTCATTTATTTAGCTCAGGAATCTTTGTCAGATGCCAATAACAGCCACAAAGACTTGAATCAGATTATGTAAAAGGACTTTCTCTCAATAAAATTAAGGTTTGAACCCCTCTCTGGCACGCTGTTCCTGCCTGCAGCAGGAATATTGAATTTTAAATACACTTTCCTTGGTCACTTTTGGAGACATCATTTCCCTGGTATGGCTCACAGAAGTCCTTGAGAATATGGGCTCACTACTATCTTTTTATGTAGGAAAACAGGAAAGGCACATTAAAAAGACACACGAAAATCAGGCATATCTATGTATGTACAAGAACATTAAGAACACAACATGGGCCCCTAGAGTTTACCCACTGCACAGCTGTGGCTAAGCGCCATCCACTTTACATAGGAGCAGCTTTCTAGGGCATCGGTATGTGGAAAATGGAGCATGGTGCAGAGCTGCTAACACTGACTTGTCCACACTGTATATGACAGCACCATGCAGAGAACATTGTTTGGTCCTTAGCACCTCTCAAAAGGGCTTGATAACTCTGTCGCAGCTCAGGAGCAGCTATCCTTGCTTCTGTTTCTGCAGGTAATGCAGAAGTAGGTATGCAAGCTTCTCTGCACTGAGAGGGACAGACCATGCCTTTAGTCTCTCTGCAAAGGCTGCCTCTCCTTCCTTGCCTGATTAGCTCATTTGTGAAGAACTGGTTTGTCAGGCCCTATATTGATGTTGAGCTAGTTGATTTTGTACTGGGATATCAGCTCTGCTTCTGCTGTCTTACAGGAACTGGAGTCACCATCTGTCACATCTCCATACTGTGAATTCTGTGCTGCTAACAGTCTGGTTATTGCTGACTGCAAAGTTCACAGCATTGCTATTTCAATGAACAACCCTCATCTGGGACCCCTGCCCATGCAGATGTAATCTGAATACTTCTGAGGACAGTGTTGGTGCTCCAAAGAGCCAATCCACAATGTTCTACTGATCTTGGAGTTTGATACCAAGTCCAAATCTGCTATTCATAATCTCTAAGTCATTTGCTCCACGGCATGTCCTGCACATGTCCTCAGATCTCCTTTTGAGTTCAGTACCAATGGTTCTCTCTCACCACCTTTGCACCTCCAAAACAAGTCTCACCCCAGTGATGAAACCTAGGAGGTAGACATCATGACAGAAACAATATTGTCAGCTGGGTAGATGAAGCTGACCAGAGATACTTATTTTCCATCTCCAGAGGAGAGTGGTGGCAGAAAATTCTCTCACTTGAACTCCTCTGAGCTTGAGTTTATATCCTGATCTTAAAGCCAATCTCAAGATTTTTCAGTACCTCTACTTGCCAGTCACAGAGAGGAAACCTATCCTGTTCAGAAAGGAAGCCTGTTTATTAGGCTGTGTGATTCAAGCAAGAACAGGAAAGACTGGATAGACTCATATTATATCCTTTTTCTAAAGAAAACATTTGTGTTGGCTACTGTCCTAAGAACTGTCAAAGTGATTGCTGTAGGAGTGTACCATATGGGTTTATGATCTATTTATCTTCAAGTGGAAATACTGTATGCACTCCGTTGAAAAGGATTGAGAATTGGCATTTTGAGACAACACCTCAGAAAAGCACTAGGTCACAAAAATAGTACAAAATAAAAACAATATACTAGTTAATGCTTCTGTTATTTTACATTTTCTTTCTTTCTTGAGAAGCAATGTAGTTTCAAAGTAGCTTATGTATAAATCTCTTTAAAAAATCCCTCTTTGATATCAGTCCATTTCCTCTCCTTTGCCTTCCTCTCTTTGCTTCCCGTGATCCTTTATGGGGTTTAGCAAGTGAGATGCGAGTTACATTGACAGAACAAACATGATAAATTCCTGCTGCCCTATGAAATTTGTTCAGTAGAGTTCCTCTGCTGCTGAGAATCTTAATGCTGTTCTCAGGCAGTGTTTTCAATCCATCAGATACTGTACAGCTGCATATGTGCACCACAGCGGGAAGATTTATGGGTTCCTATTTTTAGGATTTCATGTTTTGGCACCTCCATGCTGTTCATTTGCCCAAACTGTATTCTGCTAATTAAACCGTAAGACCTAAATTATAACACACTTAGGGATGTTCATCCAATGAAGTAATACGATTGTCTGAACATTTCTTGCTTGCGTGAGTTTATATATGAAATAGTTTTCTTGTGAAGTAAAGATAGCATAATGCCATATTTTTCATTTTGAAAGGAAAACATATTGCTTTACTAATCTTTCAATACAGTTATGTTATTTTTTGTTATTTCAGTATATTTAATACAAGTATAAACTTGATTTCAATGATACAATAATTTTTAGCTTGAAAAAGTCCAGATGAGGACTTTTTAAACAGACACGCATTGTTCGGGAACCTCCTTTGTAGAGGTTAAACAAGAGCTGAAAATATGAAAGTTAAAGGAAAGCAACAGGATCAGTTTTATGCCAAAATGGCATTGGCAGCCACTGGAAACTGTCTGTGAGCTGAGCCCCAGCTTGCTTATGTTAGTATTCATCTCGCATTTTGACGCATCGTATCTTTCATAATTAGCCTTGTTTAGCAGTCTGTCTTAAAACACACTCAACTTGTAACTCTTCTGCCATTCCTAGCAAAGACTGCTATTTACCTTAATATAATACAAGAAAATCACTTCATAATCATCTCATGCATTCTCATCTTACCTAGAAGCTGAGTTCTCAGTTATTTAGTACACATTGATTAATAATATAACACAACTTTGATTCTCATCCACAGATGACCACCAGTTTTCTTGGCTAAAACTGTTAAGAGTGAAAATGAAATTGTTTGAAAATGTTTAAAACTTTTACATTAAGATGGTGCTATTACAAAGTTAGGTTTGTTTTTTTTTTTAATTGACAATAACTGTAGGGCTCATGAAAACTGAAAATGAGAAACAGAGGAGAAGTCCTTGATGCAGAAGATGGAGAAAACAGAATTCAGTAAAGCAGTGAGAAATGAAGCCACCTGAATTCAAGAAACCTGTGATGCAGTGAGTTTAGGGCTAAGGGAGGACTGAGTTAAATTTCCCATCTTGTTAGGATTGTACATATTGAATAAAGAAATAGAATATAACAGAAAGAAAGTCTTACTAACAGCCTGGCATTTCCAGGCATTGAAATGAGATAAGGGGATGAGAAAGGCTAAACTGGAGAATGCTAAAAAGATACATTTGGGGCATGTTAATACAGACAGTACTGCACTCTGAATCCACCCTCTCCAGTTAACACACAAGGAAACCTGGATATGAATCTCTGTTCTTCTCCATTTAATGGGAAAATAGCTAGTTCTCTAGCCCTGTCTCCTTTGCTTATGGGACAATATAGAAGGCACTTGTTAAATCTTTATTTTGAGAGAAAAGCAGACATCAGAGATTAGAAAAACTCAATGGTGTGAGAAGGGAAGTGGTTGTAAAGAATCATGGAAACATTATCTGGCTAAGTGAACCAGAATTATCACCAAAACTGCTGTCTATTTCTGCTTCACTGCCAAGCCCTGCAACTAGATCCCTTATCATTCTCCCTCCTGACCTCCTGCATCAAAAAAAAAAAGAAAAAAAAAAGTAAATTCATTGCAGAAGATGGCCTCTTGCCTTCAGTCCTGAGAAGTATAGGTAAAAATTATACACTGCATCTTTGGGCTTTATTACCTGTTCTAGAAACCCCAGGGCTGCCACAGCCCAAGGGTAGTGATAGCAATGTGAATTCATAGAGCTGTTTAACTGAAAAGGTAAAAGTGTCATGAAAGCCTTCTCTAAATCCCAATTATTCTGCCTGTTTGGAATAGGTCTTTCTGAACAGAAGGAAGGAGATGGAGCCCTCAGTGAGGGCATCCTTGTGAAGATAGTTGCTCTTTTCCTTCCCCTGACTCCCCATTGTGGTTCCCAAGGTGCTGCCATTTGGGCAACCGTATCATGCATTTCTTGCTGTAAGGTACTTCTGGGTTACTTTCTACTTTCAGAAGTAGGGATAATACCACCATTTTGAAGTGAACAATTTTTCTAATCCATTTGGTAGGAAGCGGTGGCTTTTTCATTCTGGAGAGGCTGTTTCCATGCACTGGGAACTTGGAAGCTGGAGGAGCTCCAAAACTAGGTTATGCAATGGTACTATGCTCAAAATGACACAAACTCCATCTGAAGCCAAAAGCAACATATGCCTGATACCTGACAGCATTATTAAGTTATACTGGCTTACCAGGTTCATTTCCAGGTAGTAGCTTTAATACATGAAATGTGCCATATCTGAGAACATGGTATTGCTTCCTAGTGTGATACTACTGCTTCTGGGCTTATACAGGTGTGTTTAGTGGCTCAAAGACTCTGAAAAGATTTTTTTCCTCAAAACAAAGCGTCTCCCCATTTCCTATTACCAGAATGAGAGCAAACATATTGCCTGGGTATCTCTTATACAGCTTTTTTGTTTTGAGGCTTTTGGATCTGGATCTCTTGAGAACCTCCTGAGCCTGATGACTAGCCTGCTGACGAGAAGCCTGGGTGATCTAATAGACCCAAACTTCCGCAAACAGGACTATGGAAAAATGGAGGCCAATGAAGATATCTGCCGTTTATGTTATGAAATTTTAAATTGTGTTATTTCATGGAGATTTCAGGTCGACCATGAATGGCCGTGTAACCCAGAACAACCTATAACTGGACGGCTGGAAAATGAACTGAGAAACTAACACATCTGAGTCCCATCAGGGACACAGAGTAGTGAAAACAGCCTTCATGAAGGAGTATGCTCCCTAGGCTACTACAACTGTTTCTTTGCAGACAAGGGGTCTGACGTGCATCGTGAGTCAATGGTCAACAGGTCAAGGGAGGTGATCCTTCATCACTCCTCTGCACTGGTGAGGCCACACCTGGAGTGCTGTCCAGTTCTGGCATCCCCAGTACAAGAGAGACATGGACATACTGGAGAGTGTCCAGTGCAGGGTGACAAAGATGATTAAGGGACTAGAGCATTTCTCTTATGAAGAATGGTAGAGAGAGCTGGGACTGTGCAGCCTCAGGAAGAGAAGGCTCCAGAGGGATTTTATCAATGTATATAACTACGTGAAGGGAGGGTGCAAAGAAGATGGAACCAGGATCTCTTCAGTGGCGCCCAGTGACAGGACCAGAGGCCATAGGCACAAACTGAAACACAGGAGGTTCCCTCTGAACATCAGGAAACACTTTTTCACTGTGACGGTGACCAAGCACCAGCACAAGTTGCCCAGAGAGGTTGTGGAGTCTCCCTCCTTGGAAATATGTGGTCCTGGGCCACTGGCTCTAGGTGACTCTGCTTGAGTAGGGGAGTTGCACCAGATAACCTCCAGATTTCTGTTCCGACCTCAACCCTTCTGTCATTCTGTGAACAGCTGGCACGGCTGGGTACCTCCAGGTGGCAGACACACTGTGTTTCAAAGGACTTCACATTTCAACTGTCTGGGCTCAGTCAGTGCCTTTGAGGAGAGAGCCTTTTGCCCCAGTAGAAGACCATATCCCTTTATTTCCTGCATATTCACTCCAATAATTCAGACAAGTACTTGTTTTCTTCATTACATAGCATGTCAGGAGTAGAATAATGCTGCAGCTCTGCTTAAAGAAGACCCAGTTGCTTCAGTTTGGGAACAACTGTGGAAAAATGGGTTAAAAAGTCCATGCTCTGGTTTTCAGTGCTGGAGTTTAAAGAAGTGCATGACACAGCAATGTGTCAGTTGCTCAGATACTTACACCAACTTCCAAAGAGATGATTGGTACCTATCCATATCCATCTATTTGACTGGCAATGAGATATAGTAGGCTGGGCATTGAGAGGGATATGGCAACTAGTTATTGTTTAATTCTGGTTAGGTGACAGCACAAATCCTACCCATGCCTTTATTTCCTTTTAGCAAAATAAGAATGTTTCTCTGTGTCACAGAGCTGATGTTGTGTTACTTGATATTAGACAGAAAAAAGGCTAGATGCATAGTGAATACTTCTAGTATTATCAGCCTGTTATTATGTGTGCTACATAGTGAAGGGGTTTTTAACACAGGTTTTTGGATTAGATGATCCTAATATTCCTTTCTGTCATTAAAAATGTGTAAATCCATTTGCCTGAAGTGACACTTCTCAGGAAAGAGGGCATCTAAGAAGTATATTCCACAGTCCTGTCTACCAGTAGACTATTCATTCCTAAATTCAAAAGTTCAGGGTGTCACTGCAATAGCTAATATCCATGAGGTCTATTATAAAAGCTAGAATACTATTATTGCAAATTAACATGGACAATTTATCAAAACAACATATTTATGGGTGAGAATATTTATGGCAACGTAACCTATGGACAGCAAATCTGCAGAGCTGTCATTGCATCCTTGGAGATCACTAATCAAAGTTGGCAGAAGGGACCAGAGTATAAAGAATATACTTTCTAAGAGTACCCAGCTAGACTGTAGATAGGATTATTTTGTGCTCTAACCATCATCTCATCTAGAGGTGACAGGAGGACAGTTGTTATTAGTTATATAAGACTTTCTGTGAGTTTGGTTTGTTGGTGCTTTCTCTTTTCTAGCTTTGTATCAATGACACACAATATCTCCAATGGCTCAGGGAACTCCTTTGATCATTATTGCATTCCAGAATATATGCACCACATGCATAAAATGTCAACAATTATTTAAGTACAATATCCTGCACTGTACAATGAAAACACTGACTACATGCAGAATATGAGCAAATCTTCACGCTCTCTTTGCAATATTGTACTAAATAACCCTTCGATGCCTTATTTCTATTTAAAGTCACACTGGTTGCTTCAGGGCATAATTGGCTGGTTCATTCTTCAGTGCTGCCAGTTATTTTACAAAATCATAAAACTGACTTTATCTCTGCAGCCTCTGTAATGCACAGGTACTGATGGGAATATGTTTTGTAAGAGTTCTCAAGTTAATGACATAGACACTGAAATTTTTACTAAATTAGGGGACGTCTTGTTTGCTCTGTGGAGATTGTTATTTGGAGAAAGTTTGTACTATGACAGTTTTCAAATCTGTTTGAAAACCAAGGGATATCTGTGTGAATTCATTAAAAACATATTAATTTCTTTGCTAACCTTATCTGGCTATTTTCATTTGAAGCTGAATAATTATTTGCGTTACTGCTGTTAACTATGTATTGCTGGTTGGCACCAATAACAGAATAGAGAAAGGAAATAAACCCATGAATTTCAAGCTGATGTAATTTTTTTGTTTTTTAAAAAGGGAAATAATAAGTATTTGTGTTATTTGCATACCTATCTGTAGAATTTAATGCAATTGCCATGCACAACATGCCTTATAAAATCCTGCTATTAAAAGCCACACTTTTTTAGACTGCTCCATGGTACATGTACACCTGCTTTAATTCTTTCATAATTATTACATCATTTTCAAGTTATCAGTGCATTTAACATGCTAACATAAATATAGAACATAAAGATAGGGCAATTTTATCTGACATATTTAAAAAAATCTCAATTTTTAAATCAATTTTAAACCTGGTCAAAAAAGTTAGCTATATTCTTTTTAAAGTTACTCACTGCTTTGAGTGAACAGAAGCACTGGATTTTTTGTTCTTTCTAATATATTTCTCCAACAGCCTCCAAAGTATGGCAAGAATTGCTTTTAAACAAAGGATCCCTGTAGTGTGAACAGCAGTTATCTCCATGTAATTAGAAATACATGCCTTTTTAGTTCACTAAATCAATTAAAAATCAAAATTCCATTAAAGCAGGGTAAATATTGGGGACAAATGTACATTAATATACATTCCTATTTAAAAGAAAAATTTAATTTTGACTGCATTGCTGCTTTTATGCTTCTTGCATAGCTATATCATTGAGATGTTGCAGATAGTTGCAATAACTGACACTTTCATTTCCCCAGAGCTACTTGACTTCCTTCTCATTTCAATCATCTGAGACCATTGCAGCTTATAAAGACAAATTCATGTTTGAACTTTCTGTTGACTAAAATGCTTCATTAATTATGTCTATATACTATACAATAACTGAACAGAGGTTTGACAGAACAGCTCTAAAATGCGGTATAGAAGCCTTGCAAGAAATGCAAAAGTGAGACCTCATATGGACTTTGGGAAGGGGGAGCAGAGGAACTTTGGAAATAAGGTGTAAAAGGCAAGTGTTTTCGGTGTTGTAATGTGACAGGAACACACATACCTTGGTGGTTGGTTCTAATGGTAGTGACAGAGGCTACACCTTTCTCAGTCTCCCTTGGTACCTCCGTGCTGAGAACTGATAGTAGATGACACAGAAGACTTGCTCCAGAGGCTCCTAATAGTTGGCTCCTTTGCTATTTAAACTTGGTGATGCTGGAGCAGGAATGAAAAGAATTTTCCACATTTTACAAGAGCAAATTATTTTCTGAAAAAATGTCCTGGACTGTGAACAAACACCTGAGATCTTCAGGTAGCTCATATATTGATGCAATATTATGAATATGAACTGAATAGCTCACAAACTGATAATCAGAAAATGTGTGTGAACTTAATAATCTTATGTATTCAGTCTGCCAAACAGACAGCTCAGAAGAAAGAAAAGTGACATTGTTTTTACATATTTTTGATTCTGAATTTTGCCAGGACTGCATATTTCTTCACAAACGGCTTTACTTGTCACATCAGCATTTTCCAAAAACTCTAAATTTCCTGTCTTCTAAGTAATTTTTGTTATGGCAGAAGAGGCTTAAAAATAGACGACCTTCAACATGAAAGACTATAGATCAGTCTAAAGCATAACAGGAATTAGGTTCACTCACATTGCTTTTGCTAAGCTATTTCCCTAACCCCATTTCTTTGACCTATTCCTCCTTTCTCTTCGTATCCCTTTCCAGCTTCTCCTTTTCTACAACATGCAGTTGCCTCCACTGTTAAGGTTTTCCACAGGCTGCATCTATTTGGAGTCCTTCCTGTGTGAGGAGGTTACCTCATGATCCTTATCAGTCTTTATCTACCACTTCTGATTTTTTCCAATAGGTGGTAAGAGAGGAATACACCTAGATAAGTTCTGCCAGACATTGGTAGCAAGAGCAGACTGCATCTCATTAAGTTTATTCTGTGGTTCCCACAGAACTAATTTAGCAAAGCAAAGATTTGTAGTGCTTATGAGTGATGCAAAGTCAACATAACTGTAAGAGAATTGACACTACTGTAGCAAATGCACCTTGATGAATATCTTTCAAATTGCGGATTTGAAGAGTGGTCTATGCTGTGATGATACAGGAACTGAAAGAAGATTGTTTTGTGACCTCCCTGCATTAGGGACATAAGGACAAATAGTCTTTGACTTCAAATACCATGAATGATTTATTTATTTATTCTTATCATATATATGCCAATAAATACATTTCAGGTTAATTTTTCTGGTGACACCCAATTTGTCCAACAAAATCCAAACTACACTCCCAGTTGAACTGGCTGGGCTTTGTGAATCAAATTATCACTGGTGTGTTTTGATCGAAGAGGTTACAGCGTCACAGCCATTTGCTTGGCTGCTAACAATTGTTAATCAAACACTTAATACCACTTGCTGACATTAACTTTGATACCAGCAAACCAAGCTAATCTTTCTGTAAGAGAGCTTCTCACTCAGTTAGCTGGGAATATATTTATAAGCCATGAAAACAGTGTGTCAAGATTTCAATATCGTTGGTAAGCATTATGGATGAGGAAATAACCCTTACCAGACATGTCAGGAAGTGATTTGCTCTCAGTAATGCAGAGGGATTACAGTGTACAAAAAAATAATGTGCTTTGAAACTTCAGTAGGAAAGACTTTTTTTCTTGAGGAAAATACATGCATATCCTTGTGAGTTAAATGCACTTCAGCACAGGGCACAGAGGGTGAGAGGGAAACTCGGTGCATGCCATAGAGAGCTGCAGAGTGTATTTTTGCCCTGTAAAGGGCTTGTACATGTTATGATAAGGAATTTCAGTGTGTGTGACTGGACTGGGGATGACCAGGATGTAGAAAAGCATTACAATTTACAACTGCTGTACTCCCTTCTAATTTGGATGGATGTATGGAAAGTAACCGTGTTACCCAATGCGCCAGACAGTTAAAGAGGCTGTCAGAGTCCTTGAGACAAATGCCACAAAATGTCCCGGTATGAAACCCAGTTCTTGCCTGTCTGCCTATCTAGCCAAGGACTGAATGGTGCATGCTTATTGTGGGGGTCTTCATGTTGCTTGAAAATTGTTGCTGATACACATGTTTAAGCCCACTGCTGAAACATAACACTGGGCTTCCAAAGATTTCCAGCGTGCTGTGTGAAAGTTGCTCTGAGAACTTCACTCGGAAAGGGATGTTTTTGGATTCTCTTGCGGTATTTCAGATCGCTTGTCAAATATTACTACTAGATCTCCATGAATTTTCACGGTGTCTCCATTTCTCAGGGGGAGGCAAGAAAACCCTAAGCTTAAAATATTCTTGCAGCATTCTCTGTATCAAAATATCAACATGGCACAGAGCTCTCATAGGTGTCTATGAAGGAGCACAGTCATTAATGAACTTGAACCACTGTAAAACAGGTTAGTCTTCTACAATAGTGAGTGCAGTTTCTTCGGGCACTGTAATAATGGAATGCATATGCTAAATCTGACCTGCAGATAATGTGACTTTTATTGGAAAATCATCACTGCCACATTTTAAGTAGGAGAGATAAAAGTTGGAAGAGATAAACAATAGCTGGCAGAGTCTGGAAGCAGTCTAGATAGGAGATTGCACATGACGTAGTCCTAAAATATTTCTGTCAGGAGTAGATAAAGATGGATAATATATTTTAACTAAACACATTTTTTTTCTGCCATAAAAGGTAGATGTAGCTTTAATGACCCATTTGGTAAATTTGATTCCTTTTTTCAAATTCTTTTGAAATTTCCTGAAACATTCCCACCTACCCTCTAGAAGTAGTTCCTTGTTTTTAAAAAAGATGCTCTAAGCTGGGAATGCAAAAGGGTGTTTCCTTCTGAACTGACCTAAAATAACGGAAAATATTTCATTCAGACTGAAATTTTTTATGACGTTTGGATTGATTCTTATTTTGAGGCAAATTCAAAAGGATTGCAAAAAATCAAACCTGCTAGTAAATGAAAAGAAACTCCATAAACAGCTCAGTTATTCAACTGCCAGAGTGGTAGAAAGTTACTGCTGTTGTGGTGATGAGGTTGGGCTAGTGTCTAGAAGGGAAATCAGGAAGGAAAATAGACTGCAGATCAAATAAGTAGGATACTGAAAGAAATATCTGGAAAATTCTTCTGCTTCCAGTGTAAGGTTGCAGAAATTAGGCTGGCCCTAGAAAGGCTGAGATAATGATAAAAGCGGGTGTAATATAAGGTTTTAAACTGTCAAGGTCTGTTATGTGGTTAATCAGTTCAGCCTCAAAATGCGTCTGGAAAGAGTCTTTCTAATCCTGTCTTCCAGTGGTAAACCAAAAAATAAGCCAGACTTTAAAAAATGTACAGATCCCACTTAGATGTATATGTGTATATATCTTAACTTTCTTCTCTGATAATCAGTTATTGCTGGAACCTGAATTTTGAAAGATTAATGTATTTTGATATTTTATTGAGATCACAGGATTCTTAAAACCTGGCCCATAGTCTCATCTGTTGGTCAAACTGGGTACAAGAATACTTTCCACATTATATGTGTTTTCAACTATTTGCTAACAGGCAGGTCCTAGATGACTAAAAATAGGAGTATTTTAAAGTTTTGAGTTAAAGACTGATAACCTCATATTCCTTATAAGTCATTCATACAGTTAATAAAAATCTATGGAAAAGCATAATTCACAGAATGTAAGCAACCTCCAAAAAGAGGTCAAATCTTCAGCTTTTGAAAGACTTTTTGTTTTTGTCTTAAACTGAAAAAAAAAGTACAGACAAAAACCTCTTGGGTGAAGTTTAATAAAGGTGATGCAAAGCCAAGTGCAAATATATCTTCCGAGATTAAAATTTCTGCATCTCTGCAGAGGACAGGTACCCAGTGCCATGTTTAAAATGCAGATTATTAAGTCTTTCATTAGGCATCCAATTTGGGATCCAATTTGTAGTCAGTGCAACTTCTGCAATTAACTGTAATGAAACAGGTTTGGACCTCAGTTTTGTTGGTATAAGCAAAATAAAATCTGAATCCTACCTTCTATCTGTGTTAAACTTTCTCTTTCGATGGTGCTGAAGCTGGAAGTGCAATTGTCTGGAAATTCCCTAACATTCAGTTTGATGCACCTGGGATGTCTAAGTTTCTTGTTATTATATCTTCTGAATTCTGCCTCTGTAATTTTGTCAGAGAAGAATATTATCATTGCTGATGTGAAAAATGAGGTAAGAGAAAGAAAATGACTCACCCGGCATCTGACTGTAAGATCTGCAGTTTTTAAAGCTTTAAGCATGGGATTACTTAGAGCAGTGCAGGAGGCAGACTGAAGATTTCTGCAGGTCCTGCAAGCAAGCTGGGTGCAAGCCAGCTCAGGTGCTGGAGCCCACAGCTGTGTCAGTCTGAGGCACAGGTCCTGATGTGCCACGAGCTCATCTCCAGCAACCAGCTGGCCCAGAGCGTGGGCATGCCGCAGTGCAGACATGCTCTGTCTCTGCTGCTGAGGAAAGCTTGCTGCCTGTGGAGCTGCCTGGAGAACTTGCTGCATGGTGCCGTCGGTGTACCAGGTCTTGCTGAGATACTGCTTACGGTTCCTCCGACAGCCTTTTGGACAACTGAGCTCTTTGACACTGTCAGACACTGATACTTCAGAAACGGAGGCAAGACATGACATGTCCTGCTCACCTATATGTGCATTCCCCCAGGTCTATGAGTAGTTTTGGCCCAAACCTGCTGCGGTTAAAACAATTTCAGCTGGGTGCAGGTTTACCTTCACACAGATGCCTCAAAGGCAAAATGCAGTGTGGTTCAGCCAAGCCGCTAACATATCTCATCAGTCTGGGCGGGGTATGGACTGGGGCCAAGACCAGTGTGACCACCAATGGTGGTTAAAATGGCCCCTCTGTAATGGAGAATAATTTTCAAGGAATTAAGCACGCAGGGAGATATAACAATACACAAAGATGACCTCCAGCACATTATTTCCAAATTAAGACTATAGTTAACAGAATTAGCAATACAAAAAAAAACCCCATTTCATTCTCCCCAAACTCTCGTGCTGATTGTACCTTTATAGTGTTTTAATGCTTAGGAATGAAATAAAAATATGATTAGTTTATAAGAGCGTTAGGATCAGCAGTGACATTACGACTAGTCATTACAAACTGCCTTCACTTGTTGGATGTTCTGACATTGTCAAGCTGTGTTTAAACGGATAAGAATTAGCAATCCCGCACTAAACAGAACAGTAAATAGCAGGACTGTCTTCTGAGATTTAGCACCAAGCCACAGACTGTTAATGGGAGAACAGAAGCTGTGAGAGGGAGCGAGTCCTGTTCCAACTGCTAATTAATCCGATATATAAATTCTCAAAGAGAGATCTCATGCCCAACAAAATGAGGCTCTTGCTTTCGTGGAAGGTGCTTTTCTAATAGCAAAAGAGAAAATAATAATAATTAGCCAGTTGACTTGGAAGGCTTTATGTGGAAAGTACACAGTGTTATGTGTGAATATGTTGCCAAATGGAGAGCTTGCTTTATTTATTGGAGTGTTTGGAGCAACAAACTAGAGACTTTGAATATTATATTGCAATTTGCATATTTACTAAAATGTTTTGCCTTTTTTCTACTGCTTGCTCTCCCTTTCCTCAGAAACAAACCTCCATCAGAGCAGCCACATTTCTCTGAGCCAGTTTAATCTGCTGACATCAGTGGATTTACACCACCGATGAATGTGTTTGTACCTCATTCTCATAATGATGGCAGCTGTTAGGCTTGACCGTGAACTCAAGAATCCCATCATCTGTCACTGTGTTTGTCTTCCCAACAGGGTTTTTGTCAAAATAGTTACACTAGGAGGACAGCGCTGTGGTGTGCACAGCAGGCCTCAGCCTTCTGCTCAAATCCAGAACAAAGGTGCAAAGCTGCCTCTTACATTTTCTTGCTAGTAGGTCTTACAATCCCAAAAGAAAGGGGAAGAAGCTGAGCAGAGAAAACACCCTCACCAGAAGGGAGGCAGCTTCAAAACAATGTTTTGGATTTGTTTGAGGGAGGAAACTTTGTGACTTCAGGTTAACAACAAAAGAAGACTCTAGGCAGGGCATAGGGTGAATTTAATGACAGTGTATGTGTGTATCTATCTGTGTCTGTATATGTCTGTGCACGTTCATGACCAACATTGCTCCTGTGTGTTTGGTTTCTTTTTCTTTGTGATGTCCATTTTTATTCCCCCCCATTCCCTTCCTAAGAATTTGTTCTGTCCTACCTCATCTAAGACTATTAGGTAAGAGGAAATGTCAAGGGACAGCGTGTTAAACGTGCTGTGTATTTGTGGCTCATGCACTGCAAACATGCAGAATGAAACAGAACAAGGAGAAATGTGCTAAAGAACTACCTCTTCCCTAGATTCACAGAGTAATCTTGTTGCTTAACCTATGTGATATACTAGGGCTTTAAAGACATGCAACACATTGCTAAGGATGACACACTCAACTTTTTCGATATGAACAAACACCTTGTTTTTAGGTGATCATCATTTTCTCACAGCTCTAATATAGCTCAACTGGAAATTTAATCCAAAGAGAGATATCTTAACCTAACTGCTAGGCAAATTTGGCAGTGCAGTATGGACAAAGAGAATTTGCTTGATCAGCAGAATGTCATTTGGAGCCTTAAATGCATTTACTCAGTTGAAATACTGAATGATGTGCAAGTCAAATGTTTCAAATGCCAGTGTTTTCTAACCCTGCCAATCATCTGCTTCTTCTTGACTGTTTACATGGGGCTGCTCAAACAGTTTTGTTTCTGAATGCTAACTCTTCTTGCTAAAATATAACTGTACTAGCTGAAGTTACTGAAAAAGTAACTACTGAAATCTTGCAATATCTGTAGTCTTACTAGAAGCTTTAAGATGCCTAGATATCATTTCAAGCTTCCTTATTTCTATCAGAAATGCTTAAATTCTTGCCTTTATGAAAATGGGACAATATAAATCTACCCAAGGCAATACAACAACATGAGTAGGTGCAGGCAAACACGACACACAGCCAGAGAACTGCGAGTATGTGGAGCTGTACTGCCATTAAGTTCGACCACACAAACCCATGCCTCAGCGACCTCACAGCCAAAATGAGAGAACAGGTTATAAACAAACAGGATTTGGAATTTATAATGGGTTTTAGGAGTGAAGAACATAACTTTCTTTAAAAATTTTTCCCATTTTGGCTTCTTTGTAGTCTGTTCAGAACTGGTGGAGTCTCACAGGCACAAAACCAGGACAGCACAGCTCCTTCTGCATATCAAATTTATACCACCACATTCCAGACAAGATAATCTTCTGTCATGAAGCAGTTTTTATGCTATGCTGATTCATGAACAGAGTTAAAGAAAGGGCTGCGTCAGCGAGCCCGTGGATTTGCAACACACATTTTACCTCCTTGTGGTTTATAATGCTGTCACACATAATTGAGACCTTTATAAATTTTTCTACAAATAGGCTTCCTGGACTACTAGAAAAGAAGATGCTGCAAGGTACCCAGAAATGTGTATGCTAAAAGCCTGGGGTCTGCCTCCTAGCACGGCACAGTCCATCTCACTACATGGATACATTTTAAACCTACTTGGACCCAGCATTGAAAACTCGATCTGTCTAAAGGCCTTCAGCAGCTGTCACTGCCCTTCACTTCACAGAGAGCCACATCCACCCACAGAAAGGAGATGTCAAACACAATAAAAACTTGCAAAGAGCAACAAAACTCTAAAAAATCAAAACAGACCTTTATTTCTTTTTCTTTTTGTTAAAAAAAAAAAAAAAGGAGGGGAGAGATTGTAATTAATTTCTCTTGTTCAGAGAACACCCAAATCAGTGAATGTGCATTCTTCATGTCTGGTTAAATGCTAGTCTCTGCTTAGTGCAGCACCCACAATTTCAGGGTTTGAGGGTGAGCAGGTGGGATAAGATCACTAGTATCACAGCAGCTGTTCCTAGAATGCCTCCTGGAGCTTCTTGCATGAATGTAGTGCATCGCACAGTTTAAAAACATGAATAAAAAAATATTCATAAACGTCAGATTTGAGCAGAAGCTCACGGGATGCTTATCTGTTTGCACCCTGTAATAATTATGTTTATGCATAGGGCTAAGAGTGGGGAATGTTGCCACAGTTTCCCCTTTTCTCCATCAGCTACTGTTTCTATCCAGTACTCTGGTTATGTGTTTGTTATCAAGCCTGCCAGCAAACTGTTCAGACTGTCTCCCCATTCAGGATATCCTGGTGTCTAGGGAGCTAAGAGGACAGAAGTCTATCATCTCTAATCAGGCTCTGTGGCACTCATTTCCTTGATTCTGCCAGTTTTAGAAACACTCTCTACTGGAGCTGGAAGGAAAACCTCCATTTCTTCCAGTCCTCCAGGTCCTGGCCCAGAAACTTAAATAAATCATTTACAGTGAACTTTTCCCAATCCCTTGCTGTTTCCTGCCTCACTTTTCTTATAAAAGTCTTCTGTCAGACACATAAATCTTCTCCCAGCTTATTTGGGCAGCTCCTTGGAGGCTCACTGTAGAAAGAAACAACTCAGTCATTTCTTCAGCTCTCTGAACTTCCCTCTTGTGTGACCTGCAATCTTCCAGTGTATCCAAGGGCTGCAAGGCAAGCTCTCAGCTGCAGCTGAGAAAGGATGTTACTGCTCCGTTAAAATTTTAGAAGCTGGACAGCATGTTCTCCTAATCATTAATCTGGAATACATGGCATGTATCATGAACTGAGATAGCTTTTAAAGCAGAACTATGCTCTTGCCCCCCTAATTATTTTTTTGGTTTTTTTTTTTTAAGAATATAACGACAAGGGGCAATAAAATTCTGTTGGTCCAGTGAAAAAGGATTTCTAGGATTTATTTTTTTCATGACTGGGGATTGAAACACTACAAGGAAAGCCAAGTTAAACAACTCTCTTTGCTCTCTAGATAACTATGGCTGCTTGTGCAACATATAAATTAATTTCCTTATTATCTACTGGCCCTTCTACTGCTTTCTGTTTCTATCCCTACTTGCATATTTCAACTCATATCAGCTAACTTTGAAGGAATTATATGATGTGAGCCAGCAATGTGTCCTTGCAGCAAAGAAGGCTAGTGCATCCTGGGCTGCATTTGGCAAAGTATTGCCAGCAGGCTGAGGGAGGTGCACCATCCCCTCTGCACTGGTGAGGCCATACCTGGAGTGCTGTGTCCAGATCTGGGCTCCCAAGTACCAGAAAACCATGTATGTGCTGGAGAGAGTCCAATGAAGGGCCGTGAAGATGATTAATGGTCTGGAGCATTTCTCATATTAAGAATGGCTGAGACAGCTGGGATTGTTGAGCCGGCGGAAGAGATGGCTCAGGGGGAATCTTAGCAATGTACACAAATACCTGAAGGAAGGCTGCAAAGAAGATAGAGCCACATTCTTTTCAGTGGCAGGACAAGAAGCAATGGGCACAGACTGAAACACAGGAGGTTCCCTCTGAACATCAGGAAACACTGTTTTACTGTGAGGGTGACCAAGCACTATCACAGGTTGCCCAAGGATGTTGTGGGCTCTCCATCCTTGGAGATATTAAAAAACTGTCTGGACATGGTCCTGGGCAACCAGCTCTAGGTGACCCTGTTTGAGCAGTCGGATTGGACCAGATGACCTCCAGATTTCTGTTCTGTCCTCAACCCTTCTGTGATTCCGTGACATAGGTGGTTGCAACAGTTGGACATTGGATACAATGAACCCAGATCCCTGCCAGATCCACAATCCTACTGAGATAGGCAATTCAATTTTAGCACCTTTTGCCCAGTCTAAGTGGACCTACAGAACCTTTCTGCAATGGTGCAAAAAAACCCCGTTTCTCCAATGAACATCCAAATTCTTAGACACAGCTTAATGCTAATGGCATGGTTTGACGAGATCATGTTACAGGCAGATCCAAGGAAATATGAATTTCCCAAACATCTGTGTGGGTGGTATTCGGAAGAGTACCTGTACAAGAAGGAGGCTTTGACACTTCTTTTTGGTTTTGTCTTATATCAGGAGAAGCAATAGCGTGACATGATAAAATGGCAGTGAAATGCTCTGGGCAGCAGGCTGTAATGGAGGAAAAAAAGGATGAAATCTTAAGTTTTCCCTCTGTATGTCAGCATAGGTGGGTCAAGGAAAAAGTATTCTCCAGAGAGGCGTATCTGAGATATTTTACACTGCATCTAACCTACATTCACACAGGTTGGTGCCAAAAGGCGCAGTCCTGTTCTCTCTCTTTTCTTTCTGAGGCATATGCTCCTGCCTCCTCCCTTGAATCAGATCTAGAGATCATGTGGCTGGAGGGTGAACTCAAGAGCTCATTGATCTCCTGAGTAAATGAGTAAATTTTTTTGGCAGGCTCTTTTTCTTTTGGATTAATTATCTGACCCTATTTATCCAATGGCAATGTGATTGCTAGAGCCAATGAAAAAAGAAGCAACCAGATGTAGAGCAGGACCACACCTTCTGTGATCTATAATTAGACCAGACTATAAATAGATCCATTAAATCTAGTGCGAAATCTCAGGAGAAAAGGAAATGCAGGGGAAGAATTGTAATTTACAGAGTACCTTCTGAGGGCTTTGTTTGGGCTGGTACAGCTAAGAGCTGCTTCTCACATAGGGCAGCTGATAACCTGTGTTATCCTGTGTTAACCTGTGTTATCCTGTGTTATCCTGGCAGCTGAGACCAGAAGTCAAGGCAAAGCGACATCAGTGGATTTCAGGGGTGAGAGGCAAAGGAGGTGCATGCTGTTGACTTTTGAGCAAGAAAAGGGAGGTGTAAATGCAAAGGAGATGGATAGGTCTAAAACATGTCTATTTTTTTTGTTTTGTTATGTTTGGGAAGCATTTCTGTTAGTACCATACAGTGGAGACAAGTTTTTATTTACAACGTGATACAGATGTCTGAGTCAAATAACTGTGCTCATTGGTGCTGAGGTGAATTCTCACCCTAAAGCGGGACAATGAAGTGTGTGTGTGAGGCCATAGGGAAAAAATAAGAAGGACAAAAGACTTTGCTTTTACTTGAAAAGCAGTGATGCTTTTAAATGTTTCCTGCATGCCAGAGAACAGTATTAGCTGTAATGTTGTGGACCGTAACTAGAATAGCTGGTGAAATGGAGGCTGGCTGGAAGGAGTTCAGGGCAACAAAACCAGCTCGGAACACAAGGTCCGAGGTAGCTTGTACTAAGTCCTGCCAGCCAGTGAGGCTTCAAAGTCACAAAGTGTGAATGCAGTAGGCTAGGCAATGGCCTTACCAGAGGAAAGGTCTGTGAAATAGTGTCAGTCATAATTTAAGATAGTATATATTGTTCCATTTACCTGCCTTTTATCTGCTTTTCTTCTTCTAACAAAATATTGCTTTAGTCAAATCATTAATGTTTGTGAGTGGGGAAAATCATTCCATGGACCATCACAAGGTTTAGCTTAATCTCCCAGCTTTTGGCCAGGCAAGAATCAGTGGTTTAGAAGCATCCCGTCAGTTGTTCCTGTTGCTACCAGTTAAGTCCTGATAAAAACAGGTTATACAAGTAAACCTGAATTAATACATTATGTCTTCTGCTATGTTTCAAATAAATTCTACTACTGGTACTTAAACTAACAGATAAAGAAAAAGCATTGCTTGACTCTGTTAAGTGTAATAGGGTCCTGCCCATCTCACACTACAGGCTTCTGGACACCTCTAATCAATGTGCAACTTAATGCAACAGTTGCATGCTTTGGATCAATGCGGCCTGTTGAGTTTTCAAGAAACTTCAATAGTTTAGTAGAAATATGAGTTTAATAGAAATGTTTCTATTAAAAGAAAAGGAGAGCAAGAAAAAGCAGAGACTTCATTCCAGTAGTATATGTGCCTGCCAGCTTGTTCTATTGAATTTTATGTGCTTTATAATCATATTTTCTACAGTGGTAATTGAGAAGAAAAAAAAGTGTAATATTTTTCCTTGACATCTCCTTGTAGACATTTTGTTTTACTAAATTAACTCCTTACCACAGTATGGAAAGACTAACTAGACAGATGTTCAAATATTGTTCTCTTTTTAAAAATAAGAAGCCAACCTTAGCTTCTACTTTGGATTAAAAAGGGAACTATCAGGAAAAAAACAAAAAATAATCATAAAGGCCTCAGCTACATCTATTTTCCCCACACTGCATTAGGCTGGTTTTGCTCCCTCTGTAGAATAGCCCCAAGAACACTGGTGGAGATGCATGCCTTTTATCTACAAATGTTTTTACTATGTTGTTGTCTTAGCCCTGTCAGTGTGGAGTTAAAAAATGGTCCTGAACACTGTGTTTCCACTAGCACTTGTATTGATGGAGTCACAGTAGACTTCACATTGATAGGGTACTTTTAAGGAGAAATAAAGGGCGGTTTAGACAAGCCCAAGGGTCACATTATGCAAATGACATGTGCTCATTAACCTTTCACATAGCTGAAAACATTTGTTACCTGGTTACCTATTACTCTTTCTCCTTCCTCCCTGTCCCAAAACTCACAACCCACTCTGACACTTCACATCAAAGATTTAATTTCGGGGAACTACTGCCATTGGCCCTCTGATCATTAAGATTTTATTACTCTCAGAATATATAGCATGATACATTTCCTGGTAGACTGCTAAGTAATGCTTTCAATAATTAAAAATCCATAAATAATTAAAACACAACATTATATTTGTCAACATAAATGAACAAACTCTGTCCTGTGAATAGCATTCTGAACAGATACGAGCTTAAAAAATGCAGTGATGTGTTCAATAGCTGCATTTAGGAATAAATCTTCCTCTCTTAAAACAGATTTATATTCATTTATCCAAATAATGGGGAATGCAGTGATTCTCAGCAGACATCACTGTCATCAATAAAAATTAATTTTTATTTGTATTACAGCTGGAAGCAAAAAACCCCATATAAAACTATGGACCCATAGGGATTAGCACTTTATGAACAGAACATGAGAGGATGGACAGCTTGTCCTGAAGAGTTTGCATATGGGATAAATAATATCCACAAAGTCTTGGAGAAGATGTGGGGGTGAAGGGCAATGAGAAACTTATGACTTTTCAAAATAAAGTCACATGAAATTCACAATTTGGGTGTACATGTAATAAAAAGGGTAGATGTGGTCAGTCAAGAACTGAGAAGACCTTTCTGAAGATATATAGAATGAAGAGATTCGAAACTAATCACATTTTAAAAAAATAGAAAGATAGAACATTTTGGGGGTAACATCTCGAAATCATCCCATTTTTTTCCACCTAGCTCTGATAAAATCATATGGATAATTGTGCATATGGAGGAAGAAAACCATATGGAAGAATCCTTTAATAGAACTTAGAGGATTTGTGATGAGCTCAGTTCAACTTTGACCATCCAGTTCAGCAAAGATGTTTGAAAAACAAATCTAATTTTCAGGGTTTACCACAAAGTACTGAATCAAGTTATGAAGGAGATCAGAAACAGGTTATCTGAAGTTTATCCAATGCTTTCTGATGTGTTTTCCTGGCTTTTTCTTTCACTGTTTTGTAATTTTTTTATTACTCAACCAAAATATTCCTATCACCTTTGGCTCTTTCTTGGATTTACTATATGATACTTCATCGGCTCTTTCAAGATCATCCTAAAGAAATTAGACACTTAACCTCCTGAAACTTTCTGAAAATCTTAGGCACCCTCTTTGATTATAACTTACTTCCCACTTTTCTTTCAGAGGAAAATATCACCTCTTTCTCTGGTTGTCTCTGGTTTTCCACCTTCTTTCTCCTGTGTGATGCTTTTGATCCTATATTCCTTCTTTCAGTAAATCCCAGAACTATCAAGCAACTTTTTGTATTTTGTGTTTGTACGAATCACCCGTGGCACTTCTTCTGTAGACATTGCACTTTTCAGGACTGCAGGTCTGCTTGACCCAGAAGCGTTAAAGACCACTCTGCAAGATCCTAATCACTGAGCACTTGCAGGAAATATTTCCAAGACCTGCTGAAGTCCTACTGCTGTAAAAGAAGAGCTCAAGCAGGACTGTTTAAAGTGTTCTTTTACAAAAGAGTCTTCCTTAAATTAATCAAAATCAAGAAAGAAATTTTGATTTTGTGTTCCACATGCTTAGAGCTCTTAGAAAATTCTTTTTCCTCTGACCTGCTAACCTTCAGCCTTTGTTTTCATACTTTAGGTGGAGAATTAGAAGGCCTTTGCATAAAGGGAAATGGAATCAATATTTGAAATATGAAATGAGGAAAGATTTCTGAAAGTCATCTACATGAAGTATAATGTAAAATTTAGCAATAACAAAAATATTGAACATTTTACTTGGGAAAATAGATACAAGGAGAAACTTTTTCATCAAAAAGCCTTTTAGTTTTGCACAGACACCTTCAAATGTCTATGATGTCTTTGCAGCGAGACATCAAAATCCATGAAAAACAAGTGAACTGTCTCAGAAATTTTGGTGGCTCACAATAGTCACCTTTGCTGAAGCTTGTAAGAACCATCAAGTATAGCGGGATGAAAGGAAAAAGTGATATGTAAGATCCAGAAAAACAAACAAAAAAAAATGTAGACTGTGAACTCAGGAGGAATGTCAGTCCAGCCTGACTTTTACAATATCATCGGTAGGGACTCAGCTGCTATAAACGGATACTGCTCCTCTGACTTGTATTGACTCAAACTGGCCAAGAACATGATTCAAACATATTTGGCTCTTCTCTTGTTTTGGTGTTGAACTAACTGAAAACTACTCCATATTTTCATTTTGTGAACAAAAGTCATTAACAGGAAAATCTCTTCTTTTAATGAGAGTTAAAATATACTTTGTATACAATTTATTTTAGTTATATATGCAACAATAGGCCATTTCTATGGAACAGAAATTTGCACAGTGAATTATTCTCCCACATGGACAGCTGTTTAATTTGGGGGAAAAATATAATGGCAAGGAGGTGCTGAATGAAAGGATCTATTAATTTTAACATAACAGCTGTTGCAGGATTATAAGTTTTGTGGGTTTTTTTGCTGTTAAGAAGCTGGAACAGTTCGAGATAAAGTTAAGTTACATTTTCAACATCTTCTTCTGTGCAGATCAGCCCACTGAGACAGAGATTAAATAAGATCTGATGAAAATAAAATTAAATCATAACAATAACAGCTGGCTAGAATGAAGATGTTTCTGGTTTTTAAGGGACATTTTTTTTTTCTTCTCAGTCTTCATTTTATGTGCATTCTGACTTTAAGCTTTTATTTCCTATGAGAGCCAAAGTGATTTTTGGATTGGTCAGTAAAAGGCTATTTAATATGTCACTTCTCTGAAATTCTGCATTCTCTTTCACATCTCTACTGCCTTTCATTTACCCTGCATTAGAAATGTAATCTTTTTTCTTCCACTGGCTTTAGGAAAGGTGCAACAAAATGCTAAAATCTCGGTGTGATTGATTTGCATCTCAAAATACAGTCTGTATACCTCAAGTAACTTTCAGACTTTCTCCTACAGCTATTGAGGTTATCAAAAAGGCTTGATATATGTATTGGAGGAAAAAATTCTAAATTTAGAGTGGCACAATCATCTCATTACAGTATTAGGTTCCAATAAACATTGATTTTGTACCAGGACCTGAGGAACACAGCCATGCAGAGACATTTGAACCAGCACTAACCCAAAATGGTACATCAAAATAAAGCAAACAGCATTGTGAATATGTTTTGCATAGATGCAAAAAACAGTCTTTCTGAACCTAAACTCTTACGTCCGTCCTCAGATTTACTCCAGGCAGATTTGACTATGCTGGGATGTGTCTCTATGTTGAACATTCACTGGATGGCATGGATTTTCTCAGTAGCTGTGTGGATACATCTTTCGACCATAGCTGACCCGATTGCCCGGCTCCTGTTTGAACACATTCTCTTAAAGAGATGTCCTTAGGTAACCAAGTCCTCTGCACATGCCTGTGAGACCCTGGTCTTGCCTGGCAGCTGAGGCACACTAACACCTTTACCTGGATGGAAGTAGTTTATTTCAGGAGGGAGCAACAGGGAAGGCTATCCAGTCTTAAACAATGTCGATGTTCTCTTAACCTAACCAAGACAAAGAACACTTCTGAACTTGAGTAGAACATTTTCTGAACAGGCACTGGGAGGCTTGAGCTAAAGCCTGAGTTAATCACACAAGATTAAAATCTAGATAAATAAAATGGGGATGAGCAGTCTTTTCTCTAACCTCTGTTTTGTGGACTTAGACTAATACCTTTAGAGGCCTGTACTATCTCACTTGCTGTATATTCATATGCTACCTTGCACAGAGGCCTTAGTCTCGTTAAATTTTTCAGCAGTACTGCTATACAAATTTCTAATATTGATAGTTGTCGTTATAACTTGTCTTGATAAGGGAAAAGTTGGGCATCCTTGAAAGGAAGCATGCCCAATCAGATTGTGTTAACCATCACCAACCACCTACAGGTGTACAAGGAACATTCAGATTTCATGTTCATAATGCGCTGAAGGCTTTACTTCAGTTATCTCAACTTCATGGTCAGGGAAACCAAAACATAAGGATTTAAGTGAGTTGTCTGATGCCACACACTGAAGTCAGCAATTAGGAGTGGTCATAGCATAGGAATTTCTAATTTCTCCACTTTTCGGCATGAGATAATGTTACTTTGCAACTGAATGCCCTATATCAGCCCTGTACAGGGAAGAATGGACAAACAAGTTCTCCAACATTTACTTTTTCTGGTGGTAACAAAGAAGTAAGTTACATTTTGGAAATGCTAGGTTTTTCTTTATTATCAGCCCACAGTCAGAGCTTCAGTTATGTTCATTTGTCACTAACAAAACTCTACTTGAATGAATAATTCACAATAGATAATGCATTTGCTGAACTTTGTCTGTTTCCCTATTTCTAGGCTTTTTAAAGCAGTTATCAAAAAGTTTCAAAAGAAGATTCCAGACCTAGAAACACTTAACTTGAAGTACATGAGTAATCTCATTGACTTCAATAGGACTACTCAGGTGTTTATTACGAAACACATATATAACTGGTACCAGCTTACTGGAGCCTTCTTTTGAACTTCGAATGTGAAATAAAAACTAATAATTTTTCACAAACATTTGAGTTTAAAATTAACTTTTAAAGAACATTGCATCCAGCAAAGGTTTAATGCACAAATAACCACAGATAATGAATATGAAGAGTCTTATGCATGCTCTTTATTCAAAATTGTGGTTCAAGTGTGAATAAATGAATATATATTGAAATATTGTTCCCTCCATCCAGATTTCTGATACAAATCTCCCCATAACTATTACTATAGAATTGGCAGGAAAGATCATCTGTGGTTCCAAAAGCAAATGATGGTCAAATCATTTTCTCTAATATCTAGCACAGAAAGAACGGGCAACTTTTTAAGGGTCAGGTTGTTTTCTGCTTGGTACCTCAATTAGGTTGATTTTCCTCTCGAGTTCATATGTGGTAGTCAGTCAGAACTTAATGGAAATCTATGAACATTGAAGTATAATGAAGTAAACCAGAGGAACAAGGAAAAGGGCCCATTGTTTTCATTATGATTATGAAATAAAGCTTTATACTTCTCCTTACAGAAGGAGATTCAGCAAATGACATGCAAGATTTTTACCTTTTAATTTTTTTTCCCAATCTCATATTCCTTGCCATTCCAGTAAATTAAGCCAAGTTGCAGTTTGGCCCACAGTATCTTTTAATCTATTTTCAATCTAAAATAGACTGCTGCAGACAAAGTAGAAAAGCTCCACATGCCACATTCCTGCCAGGTTTGTGCAAGAGGAGTAGAAATCAGATGAAACATCAGTGGTTCCACAAATTCAGTTTAAATCACATATTGTGTTTGTATGTCCTTAGGGAAAGATGAAACTTCATTTCATTTGTTTAAAGCATGGCGAGTGGGAGGCTGTTATGTTTTTGTAAAGCTATAGGAAGACTGGATCTCATAATGTTTTGCTTCACCTGCTTTATTTTTTTTTTTTCATTAGGAGTTGGAGTTATTCCTCATAATCTTTAAGGAAGTTTCTCTAAGAATGTCAGTTTTTAAAATGTCTTGATATGGCTTACTTTCCACTGCAGCATTAGATTTTGAGGGAGAGGAGAAAAAATTACATGTGTATTTGAACAACATGCATCAGCCCGCTCTGTCACAAGAAGCCATAAATATATTCCAGTTAAGTATTGTTAGATCCTTGATATTCTGTGCATAAGGAAAAAGGAAGCAAATTTTCTAGCAGATGTTTGACTGCAATAGACATGAATAACTTTTATCATACAGGGATGCTGAATAACATGGGTATGTGGGTCAGATGTGTCTACCAGCGCTCCTGAGACTTTTCCAAGTCTGTCATACCATAAAGCATTAAAGTTGTGAACTTGTTCATATGCTATATGCTGCAGCCTCTTCAGTTTACAGCCTGGACTTTGTCAGTCTGGTAAAATGGCTAAAATGGCAACAATACAAACTAAGTAGAAATACTCATTCAGGAAGAGTTTTGTCTCCTTCTGTTGCGTCTTATTATAAAGTAGTTTTAACAGCTGGGGCTACACATGAGGTACATCGGCAGACTGGAAGCCATTAGGCCAAACCCTCTGGAATATTTGTTTCCAACATCTGAAAACTAATCTGATTCTGCTGTAGGCAGCTAAGATTCCTACGCTATCAACCCATGAAGCTGTCTTTGAGCCTGCTGGTCATGTTAACTGATAGAAGTGATCGGGAATCCAAGTCAGGGCTTTCCTGTGTTGTTTCAAAAGGGAATGTGATCCGTGAGGAGCCACTGTTAAATTTGACAGATAGTCCAAATACAAAGTCAATCTTTTAAAACTTAACTGTCCCTAAATACTTGGAAAAAATGTATTTAAAGCCCATTCTCTGCAGTGACAGTTTTAGTTGTTTAATGCCGTCCTTTGTAGTAACACAATATATCCCTTTGCTTTTGTCTTCCCTCTTCCACACTTCTTGTTACTAGGTTCCAGATACTTCATATTTTGTATGTAGAGCTTTGCACAGAAACTTTCTTTTGTCAAAACTGTAGGTAAATTAGAGGAACTTTTCTTGAGTTACAGATCTTAAAAATAGGTTTCGGAAAGCATCTATGCTTTTGTGTCACTTGTATGAAATAACATGCCTTAAAAGTTTGCTCCTTTCAGGAGAGTAACTCTGAAAAGCCATGATTTTTAGGAAAAATCACAGTGACAGGCTTTCAGCCCTAGCAATTGAAGACTCTTTTTCCTATGAAAAATGGCAATGAATGCTTTTTAAAGATTTAAATTGAAAAAGAGATTAACCTTGATGCTGGATGCACCAAAAGCACCAAGGGAACCTTAATCATGGACTTTCTGGACATAAAAGGAAATGTGGGGGTGGGGGGTGGAAGGCAGCTATGTCCTCTGGAATATACATTTTGCAGATTATCGTCATTCAGACATACCAGCTTTCCCCATGCTTCAGAGTTGAACAAGAAAAGTTGAAGTTTATATAAAAACCCCAGCCCTGAATATTTAATGAGACTCTCAAATACATTTTGTATTATACGTAATTTTCTATTTGGGTCCTCTGCTAAACTAAACTGGCGCAATTCTACTAGGCCGTGGATAGTGATAGATTTGCATCAATTTATTACATCTGAAGACAAAGCTCTTGCAGCCAGTCACCATACACTTTGGAGTAAAGTCGTTGCAAGTCCCACAGAACAGGTGACAGCCAGCCTATTCCTTCTACTCCTGTCCATTGCCCAGAGGAGGACTATATTAGCCCTGAAGCACCTAAGTTTGAAATGACATTAAAAGCTAGCATAGCAGCGGAACTTCACATAGCTATTGACATTTTGTCTTTATTTATAATGGTAGTAGCTTCAAGTTTTGAGGCAAGCTGCCATGTAAGCAGTAATTCAGACCTATTCCCCCTGAGGAGCTCTGGGTGTGATTTAACCGGATTGCAGATTTAACTGGATTTTTTTTTTTTTTTTTTATTTCAAAACAATAACTGAAGTGGCCAAACAAGAAGAGACTTGTGAAATGATTCATTGCAAAATGTCAGACCTATTTCTTCCCTTAGCTTTCATAACCTTTTGAAAGCAAATCTTTGCTGAAAGATTCTTACATGATATGTGAATGGATTATGCAAGAGAGACAGGTATACATTCTCATATGTGCATCAAAATGGGTGTTGAATCTCATTTCAAAGTTTCAGTACTTGCACTTGAATGAGGGTCTGACAGTGGTGCAAATCACTGTTTTGTTAAATTTCAAAGGAAACAGGATGTAAAACAACCTCTCATGAAAACTTTCTGTAGAAATTATGGTTAATGATTTCAGAAAGTCCAATTAACAGGTATAGCACTAGATGTCAAATTCTGATAAATCTCTGTTGTAGTCTTTGTAGCAGTCACTCTGATTTAGATTATCTGAGCCTCATGGTTTTGTAACCATCTACTAATCAATATTGGTCATTTACTCACAAGAGACTCTTTCCTTAGAGATCTTTTGCAGCCTTACAGACATATTAGTTTGATAGCATGAAGGCCATCATTTTAGATAGCAAAAATCTGGGGGTCTTACTAATGCCAGCTCTTTCTTTGGCAGACAAGATAATTTTGAACTGTACCCTAGGGCCAGATTCTGATCTCATCTGTGCCAGTGGAGTTACCTGATAGTTTCTGGTATCAACAACATTATAGTAGTACAAAACTTCCTTAGCTTTCAGAGCCCTCTAGAGTCCAGCTAGCATGGAAACCCCATACTAAATTCCTGCAAAGATATCAGGTTTAACGTTTATCCATGGTATGGCTCATTTATATTTTTAGATTTAAAATGCCACTATCTTTTCATAGGATGACACTGAGAGGTTCTTCAGCGGAGCCTGAAGAAAACTTCTAGGTTCTGTGATTTCAGTGTAAATCATGACATAAATATGTCTACGCATTCTTTGTAGTAGATAGGTCAGACGAGCTAGATGAATTTGAAGTAAATATACAGGAAGCATCAAACCAAGCAGAGAAGCTGTGTTCATAAGTCACCCAGACTGGACGGCATTCACCTGGGAGCTCCAAGGAAACTCAGATGTGAAATTGCAGAACTGCTGACCAAAGTACACAAACTACCACTTCAAACACCATCTGTGATGGACACCTGGCTGATTGCCAGCATAACTCCTGTACACTGCAAAGTTTCTAGAGGGTATCATGGAAACTGCAGGCTGGCTAGGCTGACCACTCCTGGTAAGACGGTAGTCTGTAATAAGGAGTGAATTCCCTGATTCCGTAAGTGAACAAGGTCTTTTGGGAAAAAGAGGGAGCAGGGCTTCTGGGAAGGAGAATCCAGGGTCACTGATGTGTCAAGAGTTTTATGGGGGTGTCAACAGTGTGTGGACAAAAGTGATCCACTGGATCATGCATTGGGGTTTTCAAAATGCCTTTGGCAAGTTTCCACACCAAAGGTTACTAAAGAGACAAGGTTGCAATTGAATTGGAGGAAGGGTTCCTTTATGGACTGAAAGCTGATTATATGGTAGGAAGCAAAAAGTCGGGCTTAATGGTCACTTTCCAGGATGGAAGAAAGTCAGGAGTAGGGTTCCAGAAAGACTGTTAACTGGGACCAAAATTATGCTACATCTCTATCATTATGCATCAATGGCCTGGCAAAAGGAGTACATGGTGAAATCTCTAAATTTGTGGATGATGCCAGCTTCCTTTGGTTAGCTGAATACAATATCAATGGCATAGATCTAGGTGAAAGGACAAAAGGATGGCAGATGTAGCTAAATGTAAAGTCATTCCGACAAGGAACAATAATCTAAACCATGCCCAACGTGCTGAACGTGCTGAATTTGGAAATGGCCATTACTGCTTAGGAAATAGATTTTGGAGTCATAATTTTCCATCTTCTGAAGCTGTTACCTCAATGTGCAACGGCAGACAAAAAGGCCAACTGAATTATTGGCCACTGTCTGGAAAAATACCCACCCAGATCTTCAGTACTGTGTTACAGCTCTTGTGTCTGTGTTTGTAGCATGTAATGGAGTTAGACAATGTACAGAGACGGGCAACTAAAGTAATGAATGGGATGGGGTAGCTAGATTATGCGAATAAATCAAAAGGCTACGTTTCTCTCCTCAGACAGCAGAAGACTGAGGGGGCATATGCTAGAGGTTTACCAAATCACAAAGGTGGTAGAAAAGGTTAAAGCAGACCAGTTATTCACCAAATCCCACATGACTAAAGCCAGCAGGCACTCAGAAGCCCAGCTTTAAACAGTGTCATGGTTTTAGCTGGGATAGTTAATTTTCTTCACTGTAGCTAGTATAGTGCTGTGTTTTAGACTTGGTATGAAAATAATGTGATAACACACTGATGTTTTAGTTGTTGCTAGGTAGCACTTACACCAGTCAAGGACTTTTGCAGCTTCCCATGCTCTGCCGGGTGCACAAGAAGCCGGGAGGGGAGGGGATACAACCAGGAGAGCTGATCTGAATTGGCCAAAGGGTATTCCATATCATGTGACATCATGCCCAGTATGGGAACTGGGGGGAGTTGGCCGGGGGAAGGAGCGATCACGGCTCGGGGACTGGCGGTGTTGGTCAGCGGGTGGTGAGCGGTTGCAGCTCTTGTGGTTTTTTTCCCTTTTCCCTTTATTCCCTGGGTTTCGTTTTATTCTCTCTCATTATTTCTTTTTATATTATTATTATTATTATTATTATCATTACCATTACTATTCTTACTATTTTGTTTTAATTATTAAACTGTTCTTATCTCAACCCAAGGGTTTTCTTGTTTTTGCACCTCCGATTCTCTCCCCATCCCACAGGGGTGGGGGGAGTGAGCGAGCAGCTGTGTGGTGCTTAGTTGCTGACTGGGGCTAAACCACAACAAACAGAAAAAAGGAAGAATATTTTTCCATGTCAGGTGATAGAACGCATAGCCAGAGAAGGCTGTGGAAGGAGACAGCATCAGGAGAGGCAAAAAGGGATGAGTCGGAATCACACATAGCTGATTCATCTACAAGCAGACCCTAAAGGAACCAGGTAAAGCTGTAACCAACAATAACCCCAGTGCAACATTCTGGATATTTGAGGTAGGAGAAGGACATGGACTACAGGAAGTGACCAAGCCTGTGTGCTTTTCTTCTAAGCACACTTCTTATTACCACTCTTTTTGCTGAATTCTCTGACCCTTAAAATACTTTGAAATGCTCCCTGGGACTTCAGTGAGAGGTAGAAATAAAGTGGTTGGGGGCTGCAATGAACAGAATAAAGGGAGGAGGTGAGAATCAAGGGATAAAAGGTAATAAAAGAATCCAGGAAGCTAGAAAGAGACACCGAGCCCAACAGCAAGTAGGTACCTTGACAGTGTCTACTGTTCTTTGAAGACATTGAGGGAACAAGTAGGTGTTGTCTAGTGGTGCCTTCTTCCTTGGGACATGAGAGGGACTCAGAATGGAAAGCAGTCCAACAGTTCCCAGCGTCCTGCTGACAAGGTCAGAAGGAGGTTGATGATGGATGGTGGTTGAGGATGGATGAAGATGGTGTAAAGAAAAAACCTGAGGGGAAAAGAGCAGTCAGGATTTCCATATGAGGTTCTGGAGGAGCTATGAGAGGGATTTTGATGTGAAACTCTAGATGTATGTGTGTACATGCAGAAGGTGCACAACTCAAGAGACTATGCAAACATGCCTATGTACATGGCTTCATATATTATTTTCCAGCTTATGTCTCCATAACCAAGAAATTAGCTTTAATATTCCATCCCTCATTAATCAGACTGCCTAAAAATCACCTGCTAAAAATAAACAGAACATGTGATGAATATGGCAAGGTCCTGAGTGCATAATCCATCTCTTATGTGCCTCTATCAGCCTGTAACCATCTTTCTCTTTAATGTTCCTTTGCAACCTCTTCCTCTCCCAGGTATGACTCAGCTATATGACCTTGGACCAGACTGCTGTGACAACAGTTAGCTGTGAAAAAGAGCTGTGAGAAGCCCTCATCTGTGGTGTCTGCTCACATATCCTTTATGCTGTGGTTTGGGAGCTTCATTTAAGCTCAGGCCCTTGCTCAAGCTATATTGTAGATATGCTGTACTTGGTCTTGTACCTTGCTAATCCCAGCCTTGCCTTACTGCCTTCACTTCTGGCTTGACCTCAGACCTCCCTCATCACTACAGACTTGCCTGGCAATCCCTGGTCTGCTGGCCACGTGTGCCCATCATCACCAGATCCTCTCTGCACTTCTTGCTTGAGTACTGTGGGCCTGTGCCCCTTGCTAGTGCAGACACTGCATCTGCCTACCTTGCTGTGACCCTTGGCTACCCACTTGCCTTGCAGAGCAGGCTGCTCTTGCTGTTCCCTGGCAATCCACACTTGCCTACAGCAGTCACTGCAGTTACCTTCTTTTAATTACACAGAGTGGAGTGGAAATTTGTGACTGACCTCTATAGGAACATCATTCTTTTCTTCTTATAGGTCCTTACAGAACCACATTTTTAACTGGCTCACCATTAACTTTGTTTTTCCCATATTTGAGTTACCCAGGTTAAAAGCAATGCAGCTAAAAGGCTGTAGGTTGTACGAATTGCTTTGCAGTAAGACAGACTGAAACCCTGCAGCTAAAGATTTGAGCTTTGTCTATGCTTTAAAGTGGAGGAAGTATCCAGACGGGAGTATGTGTAGCTGTGCATCCTTAGGGCTTTTTTCTCCCATTGACATTCATCTGAACAGCCACTAGCTATATCTCCCCAGTTCCCATTCACAGTTAGCTATGTCTAGGCTCCTGAAACGTCAATATATGGCCAGTTTGTTTCAGACCATGAATCATTATATCAATAACAGTAATAAAATATGGATTCTATCTGAAGTTTAGCAATGCAATGGACTGACCCAAAGTAAGGAACTGCAATTGCCTTTGCATGATTTTGAAAAGGATAAGGAATAAACAGTATTTTTTGATCACTGGGCTAAGTCTGGTACTTTTTGGCAGTCCCTCTGGAGGAAATATTATAAAATGGCATTGTCCTGCAAAGCGCAAGAGAAGTACTGACCTTGGGTCCCTTTCTGTCAAGCTTGAAAAATACTCTTTGTTGTTGCCAGTGAATACCGAGAACAATATGAACAAAGAGAATATCAGTTACAAGATGGTGTCAAACTGCATCAAGCAAAATAACCTGAAGGAATACCTTCATGTTATATTATCACATCTTTCAGCATGTGTTGCCTCTTGCATTTAGAAACAGAGGGTTTATTTTTCTTCTCAGAGTGAGGAAAAAAAATACCACTGACAGCCCTTTGTGCTGAAGGTTACATTATTAATGATTGTTGGAAAAGGAAGGAACTTTATATAAATACACTATCATTGCAGTTAAAAGAAGGTGCAGAACATAGTGTTTGAAGACAGAAAAAGTGGGGTAATCGATTTCTTTAGGATCTTTAAAAATACATGTACATGCATGGAACTAGATCTGACCTGAATTACCAGCAGTGTTAGTATAGAATAATTCTTTGGAAATCCCCTGGAATTAGGGTAACTCCACAGCATTTAGACCTCAGATCAGAGTATGTGTGAGTATGAGTAGGAAAGTAGTGAAAAAACACTACTCCTTCTTATTTTGAATATGAAAAGACCTTGTAAGAATGTAGCAGCTACAAAATTACAAGGAGGAAAACCTCTTTCAGAAGTTATGGATTTAAATTAAAGGTGAGTCGTAGAGCCTCAACCTTGCACTTGTGGACTGTGCAGCATCACGCTGTCCTCAAAGATAGCTGTGGTCATACAGAAAAACAGGTTCATCAGGAGTTTCATCAGGGAACACAGTCACATTCTTTACATGCTGCCCTGCATTCAGACAGCCAAGGCAGGAGGATGGTTATTTTATTTGTGTTTTTACCACTCATGTCATGAGGATGTCCAAACATTTTTTGATACAGCTCGCAGATACTGTTCCTTGTAGATATTCTTTACATGAGATATATCTGACTTGCTTTTAGTCACATGCTAGCTATAATACCCACTTCCAATGAGAGGTGTATATCGAAAAATCTTTCAATATGGGAAGTAGGCATAGGATTTTTTAAGAACTCATAGCACAAACAAAATCGCCCACTTGAAAACTAGTTAACGTGTTACTTTGTGACCTCCATACTATACCCAACCATTTGTAAAACCTACTCATTGGATTCTATATTACACTTAGATTATTAGACATTTGGGATAAAGAAATAACTTTAATCATATCTCTTGACAGCACTTAGTTCAATGGGATCTAATGTGGAATAGAACTGCAAGATGCTGCTGTACCACAAATTATAAATAACTAATCGTACAGGTAAAAGAGACCTGTTAACATTTTCTTCTCCAAGTTTATCTCAAATGGGTTACAACAAAAAAAGTGTTGGGACACTTATTCCATCATGCTGTAGAGAAAGGGAAGGTTGTTAGGAACTTCAGTTTTCTTGAAATAATCCTTTTGGGCATCAGAGCTCATAAACTGGGGACATGCAACCTAATCTCCCTACCTGATAATATTTTCTAAAGAATATTTTGATCTGATTTTACCTTGAAAAGTGGTGAGTTTAGACCATTCCTTTGCAGTATCTTCTAAGTCTCACTAGTAGGAAGACTACCCTGATATTTGGCCTAAATTTTGCCCTTCCTTAATTTAATTTATTCTGTTTCTAAACCCTCGAGTTCCTTCTTATAACTCTTCTCAATAGCCGTCATTCCTCTCCAGATGAATTAGGTGGCATTTTTTGAACCTCTCTGCATGATTTTTTTATCCTTATACCTCTAAGCATCTTTCCCCACTCCCCTGTGATCATCTGTATTTCTACCCCTTCCAAATTTAACAATGTCTGAAAAAACACATTTCTACGTTGCTTGCACTGTGAAGAACATTGCAAAGGCATGCAATATTTAATGAATATTGTACATTTTTCCTGTTTGTCTGATTGATATAATATGACTCCCTGCATGAGAATGACAGGCTTTCTAGGACAAATTGACACGAATGCAGGGAAGCAGGCAATAGTAAGAAACACCTCCCATTTTTGCCAGTATTTAAATGGCAGTGCAAGTAGGAAAAGAGAATCTCAGACATCCATTTTGGGCAGGTTAAACAAAAGGCTGCCCCAGGGCCTCACACTCAAGCTGACTAGAGCATTATCAAACATAAAGCTAGTCTTGAACACTGAAACCCTCCTTCTTAGCAAAGATGATAAATAAGCCTCAGGTGCCTTACACCAGTCTTGTACTATATGCATTTATCTCTTGTTTCATCTTGTCTTTAGTCTGTGGTATTGCACTTCATTTTAAGACTTAATTGTAAGTATAACATTTCCCATTAAATTATTATATGCAGAAAAAGTCCTGCATTGCATCCATCATAGTCTTCTCATTTCGTAATGCTGTCAAAAAGTAACAGCAAGAATTTCTTTTTGTAAGCTGTGCTTATTCCTAATGCCTCTGCTATCTTCCAAATGGTTAGAAACTGTTATTCATTCCAGTATTTTAAAAGGGATTGAAGCTAGACTTTCTTGACAGTAATTACTACGATCCTTCTTTTTTTGAAGGCTGACACCACATTTCTGTTATCTACCAGTACTTCTAGCCCAGTTTCACTTATGAGAGCACAGTAGCAAGAAGAGTAGTATTATTCAAGTGATGAATTCCTGCTGCAGAAGAGCTGCTAGAGCTCTGCTGGGGCGGGAAGGTAAGTTCATCTGCCACACCATGAAAGAATGTCTCTCATGTACATGACAGTAGAAACTGATGTAAAAGGATGTGCGTGCACGCTAAGCCTTTTCATCTGACTCTTAATGACCAGTTACAGTCAACTGTCTTGTCAGCTTATTTATAAAGCCCAGTTATGGTTTCTCAGAGATGCAAAATTGAAGTTGTATGGTACAAAGAAGTACCAAAAGTCATTCAAAGCACTATCCAGTTATCCCAGGATGCAGGATAATCACAAGATTTCACTTCTTGCTCCTTCTCAGTTTCTGGTCCATAGATGATATCATGCCTTTCCTCTAGAGCTCTTCTTGTGTCAGGTCTGTTTTAACCTGTGGTTTTGTTGAACTAACTCTCTGCTTTCTCTCTTTGCTGTTCATTTCCGTGCACTCTTCCTCCAGAACAGAATGCTGTTTTTCCATCATTAGACGCCTTGCCCTACAAGCATATGCTTTTACAGAGCAGACAGTGATCTATACTTTGGGCTCTCTTGATCAGCAAATTTCTGTAGTTCTTGAATTTCCCATGAGCCATATCTCTCCTCCTGTATTTTGTCTTTAAATCACACAGTTCACCCTTGCCTCTAGGTCTAGCGCTAAAACTTCATTTCTGTCAATTTTTCTATATGATGCTTCACAAAAAAGTAGATTCCATCACATGGTCACTGAAGGACAACACCTACTTTGGGATGTCTGTAGCCAGTCACAGTATCTTTATTGCCTACCCCACTATTTTGGTCACCACAGCTACTCTTTCAATAATCCTTTTTTTATTTTTTACTTTAAAAAAATTGAGAAATCCTCCCTAATCAACAACTCTTACTCTTTGGTCATTGGTTGGTTGGCTTGTGAGTTTTTGCCTTGGTTAGATTTATTTCCCTCATTAGTCTCACCACTGAAAATTGTAATCAAAGGTCTTCCTCACATACTTCGCTGGCAGATCTCTGCACTACTTACAACACAAAATACCTGACTGACCAACAAACTACCAACTGCAGCAAACTCACTAGCATACACAGAGAGAAACTAACTTACCAATCACAGAACAAGGATTTTTTTTCCCCATAAAAGATAAGAAAATTCAAACTCCACCTTTTCTGTTGTGTTTGCTGACCCTTCTATACATTAACTGTCTGGCAGTTAGTTTCTCTGTATTGCAGTTATCTGAATTATCCTTACAAATAATCACAAGTTACTTCTGCCTAGAGCTGACAATTGTTTCTGCTTCCTCTGCGCAGCAGAACTCATCCTCACCCTGCTTCTGTGGATATTGATACTCAAACCATTTCTGGATTTGAGGAACACTACTATGTGAATCCAAATGATTTGCAAGAACAGCCTGTTTCAGTGCATACTGAAACAAATGAGATCATTTCTTTGGCATTCAACAGGCATTAAATTAGACCTTTATGGAATGGTGGAACATTTCTTACAATTCAGAACAACTTTACTTAATGAGAGATACTGTTTTTCAAGTGTAAACTCTCAACAGTTTTCCCTGGAGGAAAATCTAGGACGTATAAGGACATTTGTTAGCTGGATATTTTTTTCCTTAGTCAATGCTGAAAAATTCATAAAGAATTCCAGGCTCCTCCAGGGAGAAAAGATTAAAATTAAAAATGAAAAGTTACATGGACTTCTGTACATTCAAAGCTTGTATTAATTTTAAATAGGTAATAGGTACTTTTAAAATTCAAAATACCTGGGAAAAAAAGAGGACAACAAGCATGTTTTTGAGAGCAATTGATTAAAACTAGCTGCAATTACAGGGACCCATCCACCCATGTAAAGGATGGAGGATACAGCAAGAAGCAGCCTTATATCATTGTCATTCTATCAGCTACTTACAGCTTAATAGTATGGAAAAAAATAAATGAGACTGAAGAGAAAATGGAGACGAGAAGAGCAGAAGTGTGGGAGGAAAATGAAGATGAACAGAGCATGGTTTCCACCTGCTCTGTGTGCCAGAGGAGTCATTTATGGATTTAAAGTTAAGGTTCAAAACATCTAGGGACAAATTCATCTCTATTCTGAGCTATCCAGACAGAAATGGAGTTGAAGCAGGGATACAATTGTCCTCTGACTCCTGGGAATTAAAATCCAGATCCCAGCAGGAATGGCTAAGGCTTCTAGAATTTTGGAGAAGATGAACAGACTTCTGTGCAGTTTACTGCTCTTGGGCCTTTCAGTTCCTGGCCTGAATCCGCTGCTGGGCACTACCAGCATTTAGACCCCAGCAAAGGGGCCACCCAACAGGAAGTTTGTACAGAGGATGACAACCATTAAAGGCAATAACAGCAGTGCTCTCATTCCCCGGCAAAACCGAGTGGCACCACGGAGAGACAAGGGCTTGGTTAGGGCAGCTGGTACAGCAGGATTGCACTAGTTCAGTGTGTTTCCTCCTGTGGGACCCTTGTCAAGGTCTAAAGCCCAACCACAATCAGTTATTGAAGAAAAACGTTCTGTTCTCCTCTGTGGATGAATATCCTTGCTGTTCTTGTGGGCACGTGACCTCTGCCCACAGCAAGGAACTAAAGCTAACTGAGAGTTTTAGAAACATAGTCCTGCAAGCTCTGACTGAGTAGTAATGTTCTTTTGCTGTCTTTGGTAGAAATACATGTCAGCGTCTGCCCCTATCAATGCCTCTTTCCTCATCACTAGTACAGCATTCTATGCATGTCTTAGCGGTTATTCTCCTTATTTTAGTCTGACTATTGCATCAGCCAGATGAATTCACTCTAATGACATACAATATATAATCAGATCTAAGTTTGGACCTGGATTCCTGAGGTTCAGGTATGTCAGAATTTAGAATGCATTTAGAATTATATTTAATATAAAATTAAATTGTTGTTATCCCAACAAAGATTTCATCCTAAGATAACGATAAGTTATATGGGGAGAAACAGAAAACTTCAGTAGACTATAGCCAATTTACCACTGCTGCCAATACTGAAATACAGCTCATTCTGAATTAAGCTAGCAGTGATATATGGCACAGTAAATTTTCTTGTTATGACTCTAGAGCTAAGATAGTTTTGGCAAAATTGCCTAAAGAAAAATCTCACTTTTAATTTAATTAATTTTTTAAGATTTAGGTTTGCTGGATGTAGGACTTCATGTAGAGGATGGGTGGCTGGAAAAAAGGCAGACTGGTACCAAGTTCAGCAAGACACACCAGTGTGCAAGAGTAGAGTAGTGAAGGAACCACATGTACATGTTCGAATTTCATTTGGGCGTGTGCTGAACACCACTAAGGATTCTGCAGCTAATCATTGGAATGTGAGAATCAGCAGGGTGTCCAGTCAGCCATGCCATACCCTTGTGTGCTACTGGCTAGGAAACCCCTTGCTCCTTAGCTGTAAGCTACTATGATAAGTCAGAATCAGGCAGACAGGACTGAAAGCTCAATGAACACTTGAGCATATGGACTAATATTGTGGCAGCAATAATGGGCATTCCTGTAGCAACTATGAGGTCCTAATACAAGAATAAAGTAATTCAGCTTAATTCTCAGGACTACCAGGTCCTGACTTCTTACATGGATGTTGGAGAGAGGAATGTGTAACTTAGGTTAGGTACTGACAGATTTGGTTTGAGTAGAGTTCTACTGACTTTTATTAGCATGTGTTTGAGAATAAACAGCTAAGTGCATTAATTAATATTTCCCTTTTCTCAATGTCAGAGCAGGCAGGTCTGTTTCTGAGTAAACCTGAACATTTAAAAATAAGAGCAGGAAGGATTTGATAATACTGTCCCTTCTGTTCACTCCCTCAGTCTAGTCTATGTTAAAACCCGCTAAGAAACTTGAAAACTCCCAAACCCTGCCAGAAGGTAATTTGCATGTTGGGTTCTAGATTATGTATAAAATCAGTTATTCTCCTTGGGAAATATCAGATTCAACACAAAACTGGGATGAAGTACGCTAGGTGTACTCTCTTGTACTCAAGATGTTACTTTCAGCTTATACTTAAACACTGGCAATGTTAGAGGTGATTATTAGATGGATTTCTGCAGGTCTTTCAGTCCAAGAAATGCTTGACTATTCTTGCAGATGGGCAGCAATAAAGGAGTTCAATATTTAATGGAATTATTCAGGGCATGCAGGAAACACCTCAGCGCCATAACAAATCGAGCTCCCCCTGCTTAGCACAGAGTGCATTTCTTCCAACAGGTCCTTCCTTTGATCTTGTTCTCCTATGCTTGAACATCGAAGGTAGAACTGATTTGGAAACCACTCAGAAATAAAAAACCATTGGAAAGAATGGTGTACAGACTTGAAATCTTTCATTTTACAATCTTGTTGGATCCCAGGCCTAACTGTGGGAGTTCAGGGAGTCACTCACAAGGCTGTGGACCATAGAAATTCTCTGGACTTGCTTAGTAAAGCCCATGTTCTTCTCAAATGACAGTCAATGATAATTTCACTGAACAACCACAGAGTCTAGAAAGCTTCTGATGCAAATCAAAGTTAAACATGGTTTCCATTCAGTCTGGATTAAAATAAAGTAAAAATAAACAATGACATTTTCTAAATCCCAGAGACACTACTTTTTAGCCAGCTGTAACCTGAAGTTAAAAGGTTATGATCCCAGGTGTAAAGAATATGATCAGAGGTGGAAACATTGTCTTAGATTCTCAAAGGCTCCAGCATATATTATGGTGCTTGAAGTCATACATCAACTGCCTCTCCACTGCCTGCTCCTTCCTAAAGCAATACCAGTTTACACCTACCTAGGAAGTCTCCTTCCTGTGACCAAGCACCTTCAGGCGTAGTATCTTCAGCATGGTGAAAGAAACACTACACCTGCTAAGTCCCCCAAAAGTATACTGGGTAGCAGACATTTGCAGAGCACACTTAGATCAATTACTCTCTCAGAAACATGAGTTATGAAAACACCTTAACAAACAAAGATGGATTTTAGCTCTTACAGTCTTTTAGAGCAATCCAGCTTTCCTTCCCCCAGGCTGGATTAGCAGAGTTGGCTCAAATTGCTCATTTTTTACAACTGAAATGTCTTTGAGTTTCTTCAGAATAGTCACTCCAAGCTCCTTTTTCCTCTTCTGCTGCAACATAGACTATCCCTAATCTCCCCCGCCTGTCTTTTCTTGAGCTACAGCTCGTGTTTCCTTCCCTCACCCTTGCAGAACAAATCTCACTTAGGGGTTTATACCAAATATGACAGTGAAATCTTGTGATTTCTCCCTGCTTTTTTTTTTTTTTTTAATTTTTTTTTATTTTATTTTAGAGCTAGACTGGAAGAAATGAAGATAGACTCTCTTCCCTTGCTTTCTGGGATTAGATTCCCTTTTCCTTTCCAACATACATGTGAGCTTCCCTAAGGGAACATTTGCTATAGCTTTCTTGATTAGCACATCTTTGCTAGCCTCTGGCTTTTTGGCAAGTCACAACATTTTCAAGACTTTAGTAAAATGTTTAAAGACTTGATCAGAATTAAAAAAAAAACAAAACAACCAAACAACCCCCCCCCCAAAAAAAAAACCAAAAAAACCCAAAACAAAACCAACCAAACAAAAAAACCCCACACTTTTTTCTTTGCTAATCTGGTTGTAGTTCCACTGTACAAACAGGTGAACTGGTAGCAGTGACAGGTGTAGTATATTAATGCCAGGCAATGTCATGGGAATGAGTGCTGAAGACAAGAGAAGGCGGGAGTGATTTTGCTACCAGGGGAACTGGCATGGAAGAGGATCCTAGTAACCCAGAAGAGTTCTCTGGTAATTTGTAAACCTTAAAAGTGATACTTGAATTTCCTGACTGGCTTCTGGGGGGGGGTGTCCTGAAAGATGGTGAGAATTAACAGCTAACCACTGCCAAAAGGGGATGTCCTTTACCCCAATCCCACTCCAACTTGTTCTCAGCACTCCTAGCTTCTCTGGTGCTCATTTTATCCTCTTTAACAGCCTCTTTAATTCACTAACTCCAGAAAAAAAAAAAAAAGCTAAACATTTTCTGTTATGACAGTGGCTCAAAGTAGCTCACAGAAGTTCTGATGAGCACTAGAGGTGGAAAGGGGAGGGGACAGAGTTGGGAAAACAGGGAATGACAAAGGTAGGAGAACTGGTAAGGGAAAGAAAGGGTGAGGAAAGAAACAACTATCGTTTCGTGTCAGCAAATATAAGCTTGGTGCAGCTGTCTGCAGAAGCTGAATTGTCTTATGGGGTGGCTAAATAAATGCTGTCTATTTTTCTCTGTGAAGTTTGGAGCTATACGGTATGATATATAATGGCAGAAACACAGCAATGCCAAAGTGCTGTAATGCTATCAAACATCTTGTGAAAAATTTTTCTTTAATAAGCTTCACCAGAAAGACAAACAGCAGAACTCATCCACAAAATCCCAACAGAAACACGGTCACACAGATCTAGGGCAGACTCATTGTGTTTATACAGAGAACACAGCCAAGGCATCTGGGGGTAGTGCAATTCAAATATTAATGATCAGAAGACCTCAGAATGGGGCTGGTAGCATAATTCAGAGTGCTGGACCTCCTCCCAGGCCCAGGGAGTGTGACACCCTATTAGTAAGCTGATTGCTCTTCCTTTCCCCCCATTTCTCAGGCTTTTCTCCTGATGAAATTTCAGTCGTGTTTAGAGCTATTAAATGTAGGAATGACTGACTCAGTATACCAGAGCAATGAGTTCAGCTCAACTCTCAACCTTTTAGTGCCTCATTCCCTTGTCCTGAAGTACCTGGGGGGCAGCAGGTGTGGGAAAGACAGTCATCCTTGCTTGCATTCCAGCAGTTTCCCTGTGCAGTGGGACTTGCTTCATAATGTACTTCACATCTCTTCTGTGTTGCTTATAAAAACACAGTCAGTAGATGGAAGAAGTGTAGTTTAACCACCTATTGAAGATGGATTTATTCTTTGTAAAAGGGATGTACCTTGACGATTTGATCATGAATCACACTTTTTCATCTATATAGTTTGTAAGCATAAGTCCAGCCCAGAAAAATCAAAGAAGGCAAAATAAAAGTATAAAAACATTGTTGGGCAAGTTTTGATGTAATTATTTTTTTGCCATGGGAAATATAAACGCAGTCAAACAATCTATGTTTTTTAATTAAAAAAGATTGATCAAAATTTTCTATTAGATCCAAAAGGGAATTAAAGTATGCGTTAGATTTTTGGATTAAAAGGTAAGAGCCATTTTACATACTTGCAAAGGAAGAAAACACAGAGAAATTCCAAACGCAATTGCTTGGTGTATTAGTTTCTTGATTATCTCAGAAAAAAATTGTTACAACTCCCAAAAGCTATTATTTAACACATGCGAAACACTGTCATTGGAGATTATTTTCTAGAAATGATTCAAATTATAAAAAATCAATTCATGTTTTTAAAATTAGTTCATTTAATCAAGGTGCCCAGTTTGAAACCACAAGATTCAGAAGGTCAGATTATTTAATACCTGACCAAGTTTTTGCAGTTCTGGGGAGATACATTAACTTCAGGGTAAGCGATCATTCCTTCAAAAATTGAATCCCTGCATTGTTGATAATTTTCTGTTTGTATATGTCGTAATATAAAAGAATCACAATCATTCTCTCACAGCAGTTACAATCCTGGGATAGCCATAATGAGAATGACTGAGCTGGTTACTCACTAGATATTTTGACACCTCCTCTTCCTAAACCACTTCCAATATGCCAGTTATCTTTCTTGGGGAGAGAAAATTTAAATAGCCTTGTTCTTCTGAGAGTAAATCTGCAGCAGTCAGGTGCAGTTGTAGAAAGTGAATTCTTAAGTGTAGAGGACACCTCTTCTACAGGGTAGCCTCTTTGGTATGAATATCAGTTTGGCTCAAGTTTTACTTCCACATCTGCTGATGTCAGTCCAACCTAGAGCGCTAATTTGTCCTCCAGATCCATTCATTTTCTGGACTGAAGGACAGATTCCTGGATTCAGTTATTTAGTGAGGTAAGAGGAAATGGAAATCAGACGGGAATTTGTCATAAATATCACACAGGCCTTTGAACACAGCTTTTAAATTATTGCCTGTGGATGCTCTTGCAGTGACTCCACTCTTACACCACCATAAATAATTCATTAGAAATGTCCACAGTACTGGTGCAAAATAGGGAAGAGTATAGTCAAATATGTATGGAGTTCATCTTCTGCAGCCATCTCTTCCGCCTTGCCCTATGAAAACCTAACGTGAAAAGAAAGATACAGATGTAACCCATTTTCACCCTTTGACCCAATTGCAATTTCTTCACAAGGTTGCATTGTGCATTACCATCAGTAACTATTCTAGATGTAAGCCACAGAATTTCTTCTCTCCTCAGCTTCAGACCAAAAATGGACCTTAACTACTAATAAGTTGGCCTCTGTGTTACTGTTGCACTGAAATATATGGGTAGATATAATTGCATATCAGAAGCTTTTCTGAGTGGTATGACCTTGCAAAAACCTCAGAAGAAGCAGAGTGACAAAGATCTGGGAGATTTCTACAAGAAACATTTTGCTTCAACATAAAATATGAATCAAGCTCCAACTTAGATATCAGCTCTCAGAGCTGTTCAGCCTCACTTGATGTTTAACATCTAGATTTAATGAATGTCTCTGGCAATGTGGACTACAAGTCAGGAAATTTATAACCATTTTGAAAGCAAGAGACTGGAGGTTATTATATTTCTAAGATGAGAAGGAAAAGATCATAATAAAACATTAAGT
>WEKW01023310.1:4584-20347 GCA_013389905.1 Sula dactylatra | reverse complement strand
CTAATACCACTGAACCATCACCTTTCTGTAAGTGTGTATCTTTAATAGATATATAGAAATAATTTGAAGTCAATAAAAGGGGTCTCATTTTCTTTAGTGACTTAGGATCAGGCTCAAAACCATTTATTTCTGCCATTTCATTTTTTTCTCCCATTTTACATATCCAGTTTAACTTCAGAACATGGTTGATTTCAGCTAACATTAGTCTTTAAAAATGTTTGGTATTTAGGAAGCCTCTATATTCAATTAAGACATCTGTCTAGGATATATATTGTAGAATGATTAGAGGTGCTTGCTTCTTGCCCCTTAATACTGATGAAGCCTAGATAGGTATATATCGCTAGATTTGTGACAAGTAAAATTGTATTAAATGAATCCCAATCTGCCCATTTTAAGGTCTTCAGCATAAAAATTTAGAAAGTACATATCAAGATCCCCTAAACATGCACCCCAAATTTTGGATCTCCTTAGTAAATTATACACTGATGATAGCACTGCACTTTTGAATGTGTAATCTAGTGTACATGCTAAAAATGTATCCTATTATTNNNNGCTAAAAATGTATCCTATTATTTCTAAGGATGGTCTTTTGATTAACATGCTAGACAGAGACTCGAGTTATCCCTACATTCACAGACAGCTCCTCTGAACAGGAAGAGTCTTTTGTTGGTCTTCTGTTTTCAAAGCAGAATATTTTAAAACTGTTTCCCTTCTCTCTTTCCATTTCTTTTAACATAGAGCTCCTTACAAATTCAAATCCTTTGACTTGTGGCATTTTTATTAGTGCATATTAAATTAGAACTATTCACACTTGCTCATCTATTGTCATGAATAGTTGTATTGACATGTCCTCTGTTTTTTCATATATAATTTTAAAATTATGTTAAAATGTCTATATTTATTCATTAAAATTAGGATAAAAGTCTTCTTTTATACAATATATTTTCTGTTATTAAAACACATAGCTAATGTACCTCAGTTCCATAAAAATACATGTCTTTTTTTTTCCCTTTTTTTTTCAGAGCCATAAAGATTAATGCCTTTTTTTTCCTGGTATCACAGTAGTAAGTTACAAATGATGTATGAAATGAAAAATGCCAGTCCAGTGTGGAGACAGGATACGGACAATGCTAGGCATTCTTAGACAAGTCATTCACAAGGAAAAGAAAAAATAAATAAAAAAGGTGGAGAAAAAAAATAAAAAAAGAAAAAAAGAAAAGAAAAGAAAAAGACTAGAATGAGCTAGGACACTTAAAGGTACATCCAAAGTCCACTGTAGTCACAGAAAGACTCTTATTAACCTCTGTAGACTTTGGATGCAGTGATTCTAGATGGCTTCTTTGAAGGAGTATCTTTTTTTCTCTCTTCTGCCAGACTTCTTTACTTGAATCTTTAAAGCTCCTTCCAGTCATACAGCTCTAATACCAATGTTTCTTCAGACCATAAATTTCAAATCCCCTGCATATACTTGAAATATATAAACAAGAAATTTTCACAGAAGAGTGACAGAATCATAGAAAAGTCCAGGTTAGAAGGGAACTCTGGGATCACATGTTCACCTTTCTGTTTGAAAGGATACACTAAATTAGGTTATCCATGTCTCTGTCAAAACAGTTTTGAATATATCCAGTGAAGGAGATTCTAACACTCCTCTGGGCAATTTTTTTTTTCTTGCAAGATTAATTATTCCCACAGGAAAGATTATGTTTCTTACATCCAGATGGAATTTCTCATGAAGAAACTTGTGTGTTGTCCTGCCACCATGCATTCTTGAGAAGGAAGTACCTCCATCTTTGCAGTAATGACCTTTTAGGTGCTGGAAGACCGCAATTAGACATGCTTGCCCCCCAGCCTCTTCCTCTCCATGCTGGATGAACTAAATTTCTTCAATATTTCCATGCATCAAGTTACCCAGTTTTCTAATCACCAGAGAGATCAGAGACCTGCCACTGAGTCCTTTCCAATTTTTCAGTTTTTCCCTCACTTAAATCAGGGGAACCACAGCTGGACACATTATTCCAGTACGAAGTACTGTGAGCTAATCACACACCTTTATCTGCTGGATTTGCTCTTACAGATGGCAGCCCAGGACTTGATTTGCCATCCTTACTGACCTACCACACTGCTAAACTGATGGTCGTCTTCCTATCCACCAGAACCCCCAGAGGCATTTCAGCAGAACTATACCTTAGTTTGTATTGCTGCTGGAGATCATTCCATCCCTGTGCCGTACTTTCCACTTATCATTTTAAATCTCGTACAACTCTTGCTAGCCCAGTCTTCCAGCCCACTGAGGTCTCTACAGATAGTGGCTCTTCTAGTACCACTAGTATTCTATAGTGTAATTTGATTGGGCTGCAAACACACTGAGTAATCCCAAGTAAGAATCAGGAAACCTTGATTTTTTTCCAGACTGCCTTAGATTCTCCCTCACAAAATACCTATTATTTGCACAGGTAGATAAATTGTAAAACATTTGACATAGAACTGTTGTTGCCCTGTAAATATGGTATTGCTGGCCACAGTGTAAAAGTTAACCCTTCAGGGTCTCAGGAATAAAAATTGTCCATGCTGATATTGGCCTGCCTAGGGCTTTGGTTTAGCTAGTTTTATTTTAAGAACTGTCTAACCATCAGCTGCATACTACCTAACTCAATCTAGCTCTAGCTAAATTTTCTGCAATTATTACACCTCTTGTAATAATAACTTTGATAAATTTCTATAACTAATAGATCTTAATAGCAAGTTGGTTTTTTATGACCCTAGAATAAAATTGCAATGTAGAAAAGTACAACTGTAAGATCATAGCAGAGGTCTTGAAAGGGCCTGAGACTCCAAGATAGAAACATCTAAAAATTATCAAATTCTTAACAATAATGGAATACAGTCTTGACAGCTGCATAAAACTAGTTTTATGTATAACAAAGTAAACAAAGGAAAGGTGTCCAATATATGTAAATCATGCCATATATATTAATTTCAGATGTAAAGTGAAGTTTAAATAAATTAAGAAAGATGTAAAAAATGTAGCAAAATAACCCTACATAGACCTCAGAGGGAGCACAAAACAATTCCTATTAGAAATAACGTACTCTCAGAAAAAAAAATCAGGTAGCTGGTGACTCACCTCAAAGTCTCCTATAATTTTTCTTGAGGAAGAAGATCCTGTTAACCTCAGGATCCCAGAGGCAGTGCAAGGATAAGCACAAAACCAGAGAAAAGGGATAGATACTAGGAATTGTGTATATAACAATTTTAACCATATTATTAGTGAAAGTTTTCCCCTTTTTCTGTAATAATTAGATAACAGTCTATAAATGATACTATCATTAGACTATTAATGTTAGTATTGCAATGCAATAATAGCTCTTTGGTGAATCTGTTAAGACTTCAATTAGACTAACAAATTTTAACTTTTCATTTAAGATATGTTTCTCAGTCCACATTAATTGCATTAAATGTAACACTTTAAAAAGTTGAGTACATCTAGTCTTAAGCCACTTTTTTTCCTATTTTATTCATTTCAGTTTATTCAAAACCGGCTATGACAACTGTGGGGTATTTTTTTCATCTTTTTCAGTTAAAACATTAAAGAACATGACCTGATAGGGAGTCACGAGAGGTTTGCTCCCTTCCAGGAGCTATGATCCGAGAGATCACTGAGAAGGTGCCACAACTTGTCAAGAGCACAGGTGACTATCTACTGTCATTCTTCCATGTGGGCACAAATGATGCTGTAAGCCGGAGCCTGGGCAGAACCAAGGAAGACTATACAGCCCTGGGGGAGCAAGTGAGAAATATTGGTGTCCAAGTCATCTTCTCCTCCATTTTACCAGTTAGAGAATAATGGGCAGCCAATAAGAGTTGAATAATGCAAATCAACTCTTGGCTACGTGGTTGGTGCCATGACAAGGGTTTTGACTTTTATGACAATGGGACTTTCCCCAGCAACCACACCCTTTAAAGAAGGGATGGAATCCACCTCTCTAGAAGGGACAAGGGAATCTTTGGCAGCAGGCTGGCCAACTTGGTGAGGCAGGTTTTAAACTGAAGGACTCAGGGGGCTGGGTCCAAAGTGGCAATGCTAATGCCATCATATCCAACAGGGTAATAAGACAGGCCAACCAGAGCAGCAACAAAAGTGCCTTAGCTGCCTCACAAGATGACAATCAGAAAACCAACCACCTCAAAGGTGTGCATGGCTACAGTGGGTCCTCGTGCACCCCTCCAGGGAAACCTGCATGCTCAGTTACCTCTCTGAAACACCTTTACACCAATGCACATAGCATGGGGAATAAACAGCAGGAACTAGAGATCTATGTGTGGTTGCGAGGCCACGATCTGATTGCAATTACAGAGACATGGTGGGATAGCTCGCATGACTGGAATGCTGTCATGGATGGCTACATAGCTTTTAGGAAAGACAGGCCAACAGGGCAAGGTGGGGGAGTTGCTCTTTCTGTGAGGGAGCAACTGGAATGTATTGAGCTCTGCCTAGGGGTGGAGGAAGAGCAAGTCAAGAGATCATGGGTAAAAATCAAGGGGCAGGCAAACATGGGTGACTCTTATGGGTGTTTGCTACAGGGCACCTGAGCAGGAAGAGGAAGACGATGAGGCCTTCTACAGACAGCTGGAAGTATCCTCACAGTCGCAGGCCCTGGTTCTCATGGGGGTCTTCAACACCCTCGTATTTGCTGGAAAAGCAACACTGTGAGGCACGAACAATCCAGGAGGTTACTGCAAAGCATGGAGGATAACTTTTTGACACAGGTGGTGGAGGAGCCAATGAGGCAAGATGTGCTGCTTGGCCTTATACTAATAAATAAAGGAGGTCTAGTTGAGGATGTGAGGGCTGGGGGTAGCCTTGGCTGTAGTGACCATAAGATAGTGGAGTTCAGGATCCGGCATGGTAGAAGCAGGACAACAAGTAGGATTACAACCCTGGACTTCAGGAGAGCTAACTTTGCCCCATTCAAAGACCTGCCTGGAGAAATCCTGTGGGTTAGGGCTCTAGAAGGGGGGCAGGGTGGGCAAGAGAGCCAATCAATATTCAAGTACCACTTCCTCCAAGCTCAAGATCAATGCATCCCTGTGAGGAAGAAGTCAAGCAAAGGAGCCAGGAGACCCTCATGTATGAGCAAAGAGCTTCTAGAAAAAATCAAATGGAAGAAGGAGGTTTACAGTATCTGGGAAAAGGGACTGGCTACTTGGGAGGAATATAGGAATGTTGTCAGGATATGCAGAGATGCAACGAGGAAGGCCAAGGCCCACTTGGAACTAAATCTACCAAGGGATGCCAAGGATAACAAGAAGGGCTTCTTAAAATGCATCAGTAGTAAAAGAAAGACTGGGGAAACTGTGGGATCAGCTGCTGAAAGAGGTGGGTGCCCTGGTGATGCAGGATGCAGAGAAGGTAGAATTACTGAATGCCTTCTTTGCTTCAGTCTTTTCTGCTAAGTTTGGCCCTCAGCCATCCCAGCCCCCAGGGGTGAGAGAGAAAATCTGGAGAAAGGAAGACTTCACCTTGGTTGAGGAGGATTGAGTTAGACATCATTTAGGCAAACTGGATCCTCACAAATCCATGGGCCCCAAAGGGCAGAAGGAGGACCTGGGGAACTCTAGGCGAGTCAGCCTCACCTCCATCCTCAGAAAGGTGATGGAACAGTTCATTCTGGAGGTCATCTCCAGGCATATAGAGGAAAAGAAGGTTATCAGAAGTAGTCAGTATGGATACACCAAGGGAAGATCATCCTTGACTAACCCAATAGCCTTCTGTGATGGCATGACTGGCTGGGTAGATGAAGGGAGAGCAGTGGATGATGTGTACCTCGACTTCAGCAAGGCTTTTGACACTGTCTCCTATAACATCCTCACAGACAAGCTAAGGAAGTGTGGGGTAGATGAGCGGACAGTGAGGTGGACTGAGAACTGGCTGAACAACAGAGCTCAGAGGGTCATGATCAACAGGGCAGAGTCTGGTTGGAGGCCTGTAACTAGCAGTGTTCCCCAGAGGTCTGTGCTGGGGCCAGTCCTGTTCAACATATCAATGACCTGGACGAAGGGACGTAATGGACCCTCAGCAAGTTTGCTGGTGATACAAAACCAGGAGGAGTGGCTGATACACCAGCAGGCTGTGCTGCCATTCAGTGAGACCTGGACAGGCTGGAGAGCTGGGCTGAGGGGAACCTAATGAAATTCAACAAAAGCAAGTGTAGGGTCCTGCATCTGGGGAAGAACAACCCCATGCACCAGTACAGGTTGGGGGTTGACCTGCTGGAAAGCAGCTCTGTTGAGAAGGACCTGGGAGTGTTGGTAGACAGCAAGTTAATCATAAGCCAGCACTGTGCCCTTGTGGCCAAGAAGGCCAACGGTATCCTGGGTTGCACTAAAAGCAGTGTGGCCAGCAGGTTGAGGGAGGTTATCCTTCCCCTCTACTCCATCCTAGTTAGGCCACATCTGCAATACTGTGTCCAGTTCTGGAAGAAAGACAGGGAACTACTGGAGAGAGTTCAGCAGAGAGCTACGAAGATGATCAGGGGAGTGGAGCATCTCCCTTATGAGGAAAGGCTGAGAGACCTGGGTTTGTTTAGCCTGGAAAAGAGAAGACTGAGGTGGGATCTTATCAATGCTTATAAATATCTGAAGGGTGGGTTTCAAGAGGATGGGGCCAGACTCTTTTCAGAGGTACCCAACAACAGGACAAGGGGTAACAGTCACAAGTTGGAACTCAGGAAGTTCCACCTGAATATAAGAAAAAACTTCTTTACTGTGAGGGTGAGAGAGCACTGGAACAGGCTGCCCAGAGAGGCTGTGGAGTCTCCTCTGGATGTATTCAAAACCAGCCTGGACACGGTCTTATGCACCCTGCTCTAGGTGTACCTACTCAAGCAGGAGGGTTGGACAAGATGATCTCCAGAGGTCTTCCCAACCCCTACCGTTCTGTGATTCTATGATTCTGCGATTTTAGAAAAGACCTTGAATTGGTCTGGTGAGGTAGGGAGAATAGAATTCTTTGGGCTAGATCCATAGGGAAGAATTCATTAAATACATAGTTCCTTTAGAGTTTACCTGAATACACAGGCATCCCAGCATTCACGTAATTCCTACCTAGTTGCTATATAACCTTGTAGAAGCTGAAAGCCCTATGGTCATAAAAATGAACATACTGAAATTCTCTAGGCATCTGTAATTTTATTCCCAGGTAGTTTAAGACATGCATGTTGAAGAATCTTAGATTATAAATGGATGGATGCAAATGGATGGATATAGAATCTTTAGGAAGAACAGACCAGGAAGATGAGGAGAGGGAGTTGCCCTTGATGTGAGGGAACAGCAGCAGTGCATTGAACTGCCTTGGGATGGTTGGTGAGGAATCTGAGAACTTATGGGTCAGGATTAGATGGCAGACCAGCTTGGGTGACGTGGTGGGTGTCTGCTACATTCTGCCTGATCAGGAAGAAGAAGCAGATGAGGCCTTCTTCAGACATCAGAAGGAGCCTCATGTTCACAGGATCTGGTTCTTGAGTTAAGGACTTGAACTGCCCTGTGCCAGCTGGAGCAATAAGGCACAAGTAATCCAGGAGGTTTCTGGAGTCCATTGATGGCAATTTCCTAACACAGGTGATCAAGGATCCAATGAAGGGAGATTATCTGCTTGATCTATACTTATAAATTAGGAAGAACTGACTGTGGTTGTTGAGGGCCAGGGACAGCCTTAAGATGGCAGAGTTCAGGACCCCAAGAGGTAGAAGCTAGGCAAAAAGCAGGATGACAGCCTTGGTCTTCAGAAGAGCAGACTTTAGTCTATCAGGGGTGAATCCTATGGGACATGGTTCTGGAAAGAACAAGCATCCACGAGAGATGGTTGACTTTCACAGATCACCTCCTTCAAGCTCAAGAATGGTTCATCCTGATGAGCAGAAAGCCAAGAAAAGGTGGAAGGAGACCTCCATGGATGAACAAGGAGCTCCTGGTGAAATTCAAACATAAAAAGGAAGCATACAAGGAGAGTAAGTAGGGACAGGTGGCATGTGAGAAATATAGAGAAACTACCTGAGCACGCAAGGATGGGGTTAGGAAAGCCAAAGCTTATCTGGGGCTTAGTCTGGAAAGGAACTTGCAGAGGTCATTTTCAAACATATAAAGAACACGAAGGTGACTGGGAGTAGTTAGCAAGGATTTATGATTGGGAAATCACGCTGGACCAACCAGGTAGTCATCTGCAGTGAGATGGCTGGTTCATTGGATGAGGGGAGAGCAGTGGATGTTGTTTATGACTTCAGCAAAGCTTTCAACACTGCATCCAATAAAACACTCATAGACAAGCTGATGACAGGCTAGATAAGTAGTCAGCAAGGTGAACTGAAAATCAGATGACTTTCTAGTCTCAAAGGATAAAGGGCAGCAGTGCAATGATCAACTGGAGACCAGTCACTAGTTGTGTACCCTAGAACCAGTAGAGTATAATGTCTTCATTAATGACTGGAATAATGTGACAGAGTGCACTGTCAGCAAATTTGCAGTTGATGCAAAACTAGCACAACTGGTTGATACACCAAATGGTTGTGCTGCCTTTCAGAGTAAGCTTGGCAGGCTGGAAAATAGGTCAACAGGAACCTTGTGAAATTCAACAGAAAGGGAAATGGCCAGTCCTGAACCTAAGGAGGAATAACCCCATGCACAAGTACACACTGGGGGCAAACTGTCTGGAAATCAGCTTCACAGAAAAGGTCTTGGGGATTCTTGTGGACAACAAGCTGACCATCAGCCAACAGTGTGCCCTTGCAGCAAAAAAAGGTCAACAACCTCCTGGGCTGCACTAGGCAGACCATTGCCAGTAGGTCAAGGATGGTGTTCCTTCACCTCTGCTCAGCCCTGGTGAAACTTATGGGGAGTGCTGTGTTCAGTTCTCAGCTCCCCAGTACAAGAGAGACATGGACATACAGGAGCAAGTCCAAAGAGCCACAAGGGTGATTAAGGGACTGGGGTATCTGATATGAAAGGAATGGCTGAGAGAGTGAGGTCTCATTAGCCTGGAGAGAGTTAAGGTTCAGGGGAGGGTCTTTTCAATGTGTATAAACATCTGATGGGGGTCAGTAAAGAAGATGGTGCCAGACTCTTATCATTCATGCCCAGTGACAGGACAAGAGGCAATAAGCACAAATGAAAACACAAGTAATTGTGTTTAACCATAAGCAAAAATAAAAAAAAAAAAATTGTGAGGTTGATTGAACTCTGGAACAGGTTTTCCCAAAGAGGTTGTGAATCTTGGAGATTAATATCTCCAACACTGGAGATTTTCAAAACCCAGCTGGACATGTACCTGATCCCTGTGCACTTAGTGGCCCCACTTTGAGCAGGTAGGTTGGACTAGAAGACTTCCAGAGGTTTCTAGCCTCAATTATTTTGTGATTCTGCAAATATTTGTCTCATTCTTCATATACTGAGATTAAAAACTGAAGTGTTCCTCTACCATGCTGATAATTTGTAATTTGTGTTTTCATTTCATAAAGTCTTACATATTCAATGTCCCTAATAATTTTCTCATTAGCCCCAAAATTAAAATCTTTACCAGGGTTATCAGAAGCTTACATTTAATTCTGTCTTCTTGTAGGCTTTTAAAACACACTCTTTTATATTTCATAACAGTATCCTGGCAATGGGTTACAGAGTACTCTGATGGTGGTGTTTCCTTTAAATATTTTGCAGAAGATCTTTAACTGCCACATACAATTAAAACCCAGTTTGGTGAGAAGGAATAGATAAACTACCTCTATAGCTAGTAACTATGGCATTCTCACAGAAAAAGAACATGCATGGTTAAATGCTGTCACTATACATCTATTAATTAATTGATCTTCAATTTTTCCTTGAAGAAACAGCTAGAAGACTTTCACCCTGTCTGGAGACACCTCAGTACACCCCTTAAATTAGGGTTCCCCAAAGCACTTAAGGCTATGAATGTCACCAAGTTGTAAGGAACTCAAGAACTATAAAAAAAACAATCTCAACTTTTACAACATCCCACTCCCACATTTCTTTTTCTTTAACATTTTCCAGCCAAAATACTGGAGAACTATAGATCTGCAGCTAAGAGTTGGTTATGACCTAATGGATTTGGGGATGATCAGCTGTGAACAGACTAAAGAGACGAGAGCCAAAGGAGTGTCAGAGGAACACGCTGAGGTTACCCTCTATTTTACTTAGAACAGCATCATATCAATATCATACAGCGTAATTTGGAACATTCATAATAGTTCATGGCACTCAGTACAACTGAGAAAAAAAAAACAGTGGTGTCATAACTAACACACCAAAATCTTATGCAGCCTGGACCACAACAAATCCTACTGTGTGGAATGAAAAGACTAGTCTCATCCTTGAGGTTGTAATGCTGTAGACAGAAGGTTCATGGGGCTATATATTTCTCTCTTTTTTTCCTTTTAGAAAACTTGATTTCACTGTACATTTTAATGTCATATGTATATACAATGATATGTTTCTCCCATATGTCTTTTACTGATATCATTATTCCATGGCAGATTAAGTGAAGTTCAGTTCCAGATTAAAATATTTATATTTTGCTATCTAAATGTAGTTTACTCTGTATGTCCAAACTCCCATAACAGTCATTATAGAGCTACAAACAGAAACCACAGAAATACTCACCTTAGATTACACACCTATGTTAGCTCAACCAAATTGCTAAGATCTATTGACTATCCTGATTAGATATTCATTGACATAATGGAGACCTGTGTGAGGTACATAACTAAGTGAGCTTACCAGAAGTAAACCTGAGGATTAATGCCTCCTGTGTGTATAGTGTTCTTTATTTCTCCATTTCTGAATTTTTAGTAAGACTTTGTATTAGACTTACTGTACTGTTAACTCATGGATTTTGTGCTACAGAAAACTTTTTCATCTGAACTCTTTCTGAAGCATTTTTCTTTTGAAGAAAATAACTAAAATTCTCTGTATTTGACTTAAACTGACTCTTGTACTCTGACCTTAAGTTTGCAATATTTCCTCCATAATTTCTTTCTTATTTTGAACTTAGAGTTGTATTCTTCTAAGTGTTGATCAGAAAAAAACCAAAACCTGGAAACAAAGCCCACAAGACATATTTCCTTAACACGGCTGTCTTTTTCAGTTCAGTTTATTTTTGTTGTACTTTTTTGTTGTACTTTTTGTTGTACTGAGAAAGGTTTAAACTAGAATGGATGGAGGAAAAGGACACCAACAGGATCGCAGTAGGCAAGCCAAGGGTTGGCATGGCATCACCAGTGGGAAGCAATCCTTGTGGGAACAAATTACACCTCTGCTTGAAGCATGGAGGCCACAGGAGCATATCTGAAATGCTTGTACACCAAACACACACAGTAAAAGAAACAAACAGGATGAACTGGAAGTGTTGGTCAGCACAAAGAGCTTTGATATCATTGGTATTAGTGAGACTTGGTGGAATGAGTGCTATGAATGGAGTGCTGGGATGGAGAGCTACAGGCTGTTCAGGAGGGATAGGCAGGAGAGGCGAGTGGAGGTGTCACACTATATATAAGGGAGAGGTTTGATTGCACAGCCCTTACAGTTAGTGATGATATGGTTGAGAGCCTCTGGGTGAGGATTAGATGGATGGAAAACAAAGGAAATGTTGTAAAGGGTGCCTACTATCAATCGTCCAGCCAGGATTTAAGCACTGATGAGTTATTCTGTAGGCAATTAGGAGGAACCTCTGGATCGGTAGCCCTTGTCCTTATGGGAGATTTTAACTTCCCAGACATACTGCTGTGGTGAGCAGGTCTTGGAAATTCTTGAAGTTTGTAGACCTCTTGTCCCAAGTACTCAGTGAGCCCACTAGGAAGGATGACCTCCTAGACTGCTATTTGTGAATACAGAAAGACTTATGGGGTATGTGATTGTAGGTGGCTGTCTTGGCCACAGTGATCATGAAATGGTTGAGTTTAAAATTTTTGGTGCAATGAGAAATGACAGCAGAGTTACTACCCTGGACTTCAGGAGAGGAAACTCTAATCCATTTAGGCAAGTATATGGCAGAGTACCCTGGCAATATGCTTCTGAGGGCTTAAGAGTCCACGAGTGTTGCTCAGTTTTTAAGAACCACCTTTTAAAAGCACAGGAACAGGCAATTCCACTATGTTGTAACTCAAGCAAGCAGGGCAGAAGAACAGTTTCCTGGACAGGGAACTCCTCACTGAGCTCAAGAGGAGAAAGAAATTTTATGATCTCTGGAAGCAAGGTCAGGCTTCGCAGGAAGATTACAGAGCTGTGGTTCACATATGCAGGGAGAAAACACGAAAGGCCAAAGTTCAATTAGAGTTGAAACTGGCCAGTGTTGTTTCAGATAACAAGAAGGGCTTTTTAAAGTATGCTATTAGCAAGAGGAGGTCTAAAGAAAACATTGGACTGATACTTGTTGAAGATGGTCATCTGACTGATACGGATGAAGAAAAAGTGGAGGCATTCAATGTGGTTTTTGCCTCAGTCTTTAATAATACTGATAGACCTTGGGCTGCCCGATCCTCTGAGTTGGAGGACCACGACTGCAGGAAGAGTGAGTTTCTATCAGTGGACACTGAAGTTGTAAGGGACCAGCGGTATCACCTGAATGTCCGTAAGTCCATGGGGCCTGATGGGTTTTGTGCCAGAGCACTGAAGGAGCTAGCGGATGTTACAGCAGGACCTCTCTCAATCATCTGCCAAAGGCCTTGGGACTCTGGGGAGGTCCATGCTGACTGGAAGCTAGCCAACGTTATTCCAATCTACAAAAAGGGCATGAGGGAAGACTCATGGAAGTACAGACCTGTTAGTCCAACCTCACTTCCTGGAAAAATTATGGAGAAGATTATGACCAGTGCTATGGAAAGGCATTTAAAGAACAATGCAATCATCAGGCAGAGTCAACCTGGGTTCACAAAGGGAAAGTCCCGTCTAACTAATTTGTTATCCTTTTATGATAAGGTCACGCACCTAGTGGATGAAGGGAAGGTGGTGGACGTAGTTTTTCTGGATTTTAGTAAGGCTGTTGATACTGTCCCTCACAGCATCCTTCTGGACAAGTTGTCCAGCTGTGGGATGAGTGGGTTTACTGTGTGCTGGGTGAAGAACTGGCTGAATGGCAGGGCTCAAGGGGTTTCAGTGAATGGGGCTACATCTGGCTGGTGACCAGTCACCAGCGGTGTTCCTTAGGGTTCAGTTCCAGGCCCAGTTCTGTTCAATATATTTATGAGTGATGTGGGTGCAGGAGTTGAATGCACCATTAACAATTTTGCTGATGATACCCATTGACTCTCTTGAGGGACAAGAGGCCTTGCGGAGGGATCTAGATAGATTGGAGCACTGGACTTCAGTTAATGGGATGAAATTTAACAAGTTGAAATGCCAGATTCTGCATGTAGGATGGAGTAATGCTGGGCAGAAGCACAAGCTGGGAGAGGAGTGGCTGTAGAGCAGCCCTGCAGAAAGGGATCTGGGGGCGCTGGTCGAGAGCAGGCTCAATACTCAATACAGCAGGCTCAGCATAATTACCTCAAAAGAGGTAATTATCCTGCTGTATTCAGCATTGGTGTGACCCCCACCTCGAATATCGTGTGCAGTTCTGGACCCCACAATTTTAGAAGCATGTGAAGGTCCTTGAATGCATCCAGAGGTGGGCAACAAAGCTGGTAAAAGGTCTGGAAGGCATGTCCTATGAGGAGTGGCTAAGGACTTTGGGTTTATCTATTTTGGAGAGAAGGAGGCTGAGGGGTGACCTTATTGCTCTCTACAGCTTCCTGAGGAGATGAAGCAGAGAGGGAGGTGCTCATCTCTTCTCCCTGGTATCCGGTGATAGGATGCGTGGGAATGATTCAAAGCTGCACCAAGGGGAGGTTTAGACTTGACGTGAGGAAATATTTCTTTACTGAGGGAGTGGTCAAACACTGGAACAGGCTCCCTGGAGAGGTGGTCAATACCCCAAACCTGTCAGTGTTTAAGAGGCATTTGGCCAATGCCTGCAATGACAATATGCTTTAACTTTTGGTCAGGCAGTTGGACTAGATGATCATTGTAGGTCACCTCCAACTGAAATATTCTATTCTATTCTACTCCCACTAAAGATGTTTTACCCTATTCTTCCTCTGGAAAAATAAACTTCTTTCTACATACCTACTTCTTGCCTGAAAGCAGAAGTAAACGATCTAACAAAAGCAAAAAAAAAAAGATCATCTCCATTTATTCATGAGACAAACTAAGTTTTCTTTAAAATCTTTCCGTATCTTTAATAGAAAAGAATGTTTTGTACCAGTTCAGCTATGTAACTCTAACAAGAGCCATGTGGCTGTGGAATAGGGTTACTTGTGTTTTTATTACTAAAGAAGTGGAAGTATAAAAGACTTTCTCTTACAGTAATTTGATTTTCAACTTGAGTTAGTTACTGGGAAGTCCTAGACAACATTGAAAATAAGAGTGGCAAACGGACATCCACATTAAAAGGCTACAACACATAATGCTGGTAGTACTACCGTATTCTCGTGGCTTGCTGAAAAGATTAACAAACTTTAGGTTGAGTCAAAATCCATTTCCATAATGGGTTTATTTACATAATATTTGATTCTAGCATCTCTGCATGGTTACTTATAAAAGTTCAAGATCTTTCTCTTTTCTTATTAGCATTTCATTACCCACGTATTTTAGATTTATTTTTAAGCTACACTTCTTCCAGACATGTATTTTGTGAATACCTCCTTACTGAATGATCCAATAATAAGAGGCAACTGAGTGATGTATTTGATTTTCCAGCTGACTACAATTCTGAAGCAAGCTGCCTTTTGACATTTAATAGACTACCACTTAAATGAAGGAATGATTGTTTATTGCATAAAACGTTGTTTGATTTCTCTCCAATTATATTTTGGGTATTTGAACATTTACAATGTAACTTTAAAAACTTTTGGTACATTGTGAATTCAGAAACATGTCACATACAATAAAGATGTGGAACTGCTCTAGATCACAGAGTGGCTATTTAATTCAGCTGGCTACTTTTTCTGTTGGGTTGAAATGTAGTTTAACAGCTTTTATTTTGTAAAACAAACTTACTTGAGAAAGGTACACAATAAACACGGAATTCTGGGATTCCAGTTTCCAAAGAGCAATTACATCAAATGTTATTGATATATGTCATGACTTGCAGTCTTCCAGAATGTGAGATATACAGATAATCATTCTCAAGTTTCTTTTTTTTTTTCTCCTTTTTTTTGTTATTACAATTAGAGCTTGTATGTCCAAACTTCCCTATAGAGTACCATACCTTATTTATCATGGACTTACACTGTAAAGGAACAAACACATTAAAAATTTAGAAATGAGGACTAAATCAACAAACTATAACCCTATTTTTTAAGACATGAGTCATAATTTTCAAAAATGGAAGATTAAAGTCAAGTTCCTAAGATTATGTGTAAGTCTAAATTAAGAGGAGCTTCTAAGAGTTTTATTTTCAGGAATGCTTATCACCTAAATAGGTGTAAAAAAGATGCCTTTATATGGATTTTAAGAGTTTTGTTTCAATTTTGTTAAGATGTAAAAAATAACAATGTGTAAAATGAGTACAAATTGATTTTTGTCCCCTGTATATCTTATGTGCGAGATGTTTCATATTCCAAAGCTAGTGGGTTAATTTAGGTAACTGAGAGGTTTATTTATTTATTTATTTATTTATTTATTAATGATAGCTGCTCACCCTACCTTGGTTATAGATAAA
>WEKW01023309.1:59708-83843 GCA_013389905.1 Sula dactylatra | reverse complement strand
CCCCCGTTCTTCTTTTATATATATACACACACATATACTTTCAGTATTTTGGTTATGTGATCATTTGTGTTGACTGTAACGATACTCACCTGCTCAGTGAGGAACTCGTTTTGTGTCTTAACCAGAAATCACTGGTCTGGCAATCAGGATAGCTGCAGATAAAACGCACGAAGGAATCGGAGGGAAAACATTAAATAAAAAATAAAAAAACCCAAACCAACGACAAAACAAAAAACTGCAAACCAAAAACCTGACTATTTTGGTGGTGGCTCATACCAAATGAGTTGCAAAAGCAGTATGCTGATGGAGTTTTAAGGCATAGTAAGACAGTCTGGAGATACGGTAGCAAGAGTGTAATGTGGACTTCCTTCAGAATTACAAAGCTGGAATGTGCCTTAGGAAAGAGATATACTAAAGCAGAAAGCAAGTTGTTCTTTACTCTAGTGCGCACTGCACATCTCCCAAGCTCAGACCTCATGTAGTGAGACTTGGGTGGTAAGCTGCCTTCGTGTACGTGCAGACCAGAAAGAGAAAGGTGTTTATAAGTCATTGAGGCAGTAGGTGAAGAGACAGTCACATGGGCAGGAACAAGCAATACGGAACATACAAAGCACCGTGATAAAGAAGGTGATTTGCTGATTGTGGGCTGAGCAAAGTGAGAAATTAACTGTAGTCTCTTAAATATTTCCTCAATGTATTGTTTCCTCAGTAGGCTGTTTCAATTGCTTTGCTTCTCTGTTGTTACTGTCATGCTGAGGATATGCCCCAAGTGCTTCAGAATCTCTGTGGAAGATCGTTGAGCAAGTTCTGGGAAACCACACACCAATTTTTATCTTGTGACGCTATCGCAGGAAGGAAACAAACCCCTCGGTAAAAACTGTGTTGCAGGTTTAAGTCAAGTATTTAAAGATGAGAGCGACGTTCTGTCTGTCAGAAGCTTCCTTTATCTGTGGTTTGTAGAGGCCCTTAGCTAGTGGTACTTGATGGCAGTTGTCAGTAGACACTGACTTCCCAGAGCAAATTGCTGCTGTGAATGGCTCCTTATTTATATTCCAAAATGGATTTGGTTAAAGCCTGTGCTGACTACTTTTCTCTGGAAGTGGTTTCCTTGGAGCAGAGCAGTGGTATGTTGCTTTGGGATGTTGTAGGAAACTGTTGCTGAACTTCATTTCAAAAGAAAAGTTGTTTAATTCTTCTGTGGGGTTAGTTAAGGTAGACTTGAAATATTCAACTAATTCTGTTTGGCTGGCTTAGGCGATCCAAAGCGTGGTGATAGCTGGTTCTCATGTAATAGCACAGTACCTTTGAGGAGAGACGTTGGAGGGTTGTAGGGCTGTTAAGCAAAAAGTATAACTGTTCTGTTCTTCCTGTTACTGTATTAACACTTTCCATTGTCATTCTGCTAGGCCTCAACAGCTCAAGAGTGGTCCTTACATGTTTCTTTCACTGTGACCGTTTGCCTTTATAATTTTTGGGGGGTAGAATTAATTATGCTGAAAGTTTTTGCTAATACAATTGAGAACACGCTGTCTGTATTTACTTTTTCTAAGAACTTAAGAAGATTATAATTACCCCCTTCCCAGTGGCAATGCATCAAGGAAAACAACTTGGGAAAACTGTGTTCGCACCAGGAGTTGCCTGTTTTAGATCTGGTTTTGTATTTCAGGGAATTTTTTTTATCTTGGTCATCTTGTCTAATGATAGCTACTTCATTATTGCGGAAAGGACTAAATGACAATATTTTTTTCTTTTGTCTGAGCTCCTTAAGAGGCACGTAGGCAAACTTTACACTTCAGTGGACTTGAATAATACAGAGCACGGGTATATAATATGCTCCCTCTGGCTTAAAGAACTGTGAGCTTTTAGCACTTTCTGTCTAAATTTAAGCCATGGCTTAACAGAAACCATAGGTATCATGTGCAAATAATAACATGAGGCGAAGGTTATGAGTTATGTGAGTTTCTGTGAGAAAATTGAGGATGATGATAGTTCAGGGTTTGTGACCCCGTAACTGTAGTTACTGGCCTGCGTCACCTTACTGGTAGGAAATGCGATGTAGCTGATCCATCAGCGGGAGGGCAGCTGGCCTAGCTGTGGTTTACCGCTTTGTACTGCTTCTGCACCCTCACACCCAAACAACTTTGAACCTTTATGACTTTTCTATCTGTAATAATCCTCCCAGAAATGACAATGGGCTGGAGAAGAAGTGTTGCAATGTTAGAAGTTTTTAGAATTCAGCATTATTCTTGTCTGGTCTCACTCCAAATCTTGGTGAACTCCAGTAATAGATGTTAGCCAGACTGACTTAGCTAGGGTTGCTTCTGCCTTTTTCTTATTTATTGAATAAAATAGCAGTGCCTTCTAGTATTTAGTTCACTTATCCTCAGTGTTTGACAGTTAATTCTCTAACTATCTGTGAACTGCCATATAGCTCTGTCTTTTCTAAGACTTGTGTTGTCCTTCCTTCCGTCCCCTCCCCCAAATCCATTATAATCCCTAATTCCCTCTGACATGAACACCTCCCAGGAAGAATGACAGAATACAGTCTCAGATAGCAACGGTCCAATACCGTCGCTGGAAGATATCAAAGTAATAAATCCCCTCAAGCTAGTTGAACTACAGTGTCTGCTCTTGACGTGGCTTCAGTTTTGAGGGATTTTTGCGTTTATCCCTAGTTTTTCCTAGAGATTTACGTTCACATACAAAAATGGAAGAGGAACAAATATTCTAAAAAAACCCGAACTTCTAAAGTTGAGCTTGAGGTTCTCTGAAATGTCTAAATATTTGGTCTGATACAATGGCCTAGTGCCCAGAAGCTGTTACTGTAAGCTTTGGGGTTTTAACGGTTTGTTCTTTGCATGGGTGTTCTTGCCCTTGTCAGTGTGAGCCACATAAATTGTTTTTTTGCGGTTAGTGACAATAGTCAAAGCTGATCTGCGAGGAGTGTGCACAGATATCCGCACAGCAGTACCTTTCTTCCGCCATTCCAGCTGTTGCTTTGGCAGGTGGTCAGTACAAGTGTAAGTGAACTGTACTTTTTCAGAGCTGGGGCTGGGTTAGTCTAAAACAGCTGGCTTTTCAGCAGAGGCCATAGCGGGAGACTTGGGACTATTGACGTGCACGCTTTGGTGCTGCTGATCACTTTGGAGTTAGTGTGCTGACCTATTTTCTTCTTTCTCCCTGTTTTCCAGAAAATGGGAGAAGGCTCCTAGCTTGGACTCTTTTCTACTTTGATTTTTGACTGAAGTTACAGGAGATGATCCTAATAGTAAAAACAAAACAAGCTTTGTGGGCTTTGTCATCTAACTGTTGGAAGACTGCTTCAGAATTAAATAACATACTTGGGAGTATTTGTAGTTTTCAGGTTGTGTCTTAATAACAGTTTGTCAGTGGCAGTTGCCAACATTATTTTTCAGCTTAAATAGCAATTTTTCCTTTGTAATGTTTATTTCACTTATCTCTGGTGTATTTCTAAAGAGTAATAGTATAATTTTGCTAAACCAGATTCTGTCTTGAGTGAGATGTTTCCTGTACACCTGATCATCCTAAAATCCCGTCATTGCATTCTTTCCTATATGAATTAGACCTTTTAGCATGCATTGACCAGACCTGCATGAAGTATTGCAGAGAGGGTTGCAATGGGACTTTATAGAGGTCTTTTAATGCTCTAGCAGAAATATCTTGCCAGTAAACTTTAGGATCCCGTTTCCTCAGTCCTCTCAAGGTTTCTCTACTTTGTCTTCATAAGCTTCGACTTATAACAAAAAACATTACTACTGAAGTATGTCATGTACAGTGGGAAGAGAAGCTGTAGGTTAAATACAACATTGGTATCACTGTTGCCAGCAGTTCTTGGGCCTACCATAGTTCAGGTCATCGTGGGAAGTGATGTTAGTCATGCTTGTGCAGAAAGTATTTGAGGAGCTCAAAGATACCCCGAGCAGGGTGTGAGTAAGCAAGGGAGAAGAGCAGAAGGGAAAACCATGGACTGTTTTTAGAGGCAAGAACGTGCTGAAAAGGTCCTTGTGAGAGCATGGGTAAGAACTGCTCCGCAGTATTTGACCCTGCTTGTTTAGCCTTTCACAGAAGACCTACTGCTGTTGATCTTTCACTACTTGTTTTTTTGTAGTAGTCTCAAAGACGACAATTGTGCGGGGTTTGCCAGGCCTAGTCAGTTAAGTTTGTTTGTTTGCAGTAACTGAATATAATGTTGGATGTGCTCATAAAATAAGAGCTGGGGAGAGTGGTGAAAACTACAGATAATTTGTTGTACTTCGTCCAAAAGGTAAGGCTCTAGTAATTCAATGTGGGAGACTGTTAAGTTGATATTGCAAAGATTGACTTCAGTTCTCCAGTGACGTTGCCCAGTTTTGCAAAATGAAGAAACATCTTCTGCAAATGCCATGCCTTAAATGGGACTCGGAGTTAACAATAGTCCTGGACAAAGACTGATTCTCTCTGTTGAGAAGCTAGCGTGCAAGATAGGTCAAAGTCTTTCTAGGCATTTTTATCTGTCTTGCATGAGAATAGTCCTTATCAACACTACTTCTGGTCTTGTGCTAAATCAGAAAGAACTGTTAGGGTTTTGTCTGTGGCAGCTGAACATTTTGACATTGACAGAGTTTTCATGGTCTTAAATTAAACTAATCTAATCTGCCAGTAATGCTGATCATGTTAAAAAAAGACTGCCGTAAGTAAAAACGGTAAGATTTCAACCTCTGTAGACATCATCCAAAAAATGTCACCCAAAAAGCAGAAGAATTACTGTCTTGTGCACTGTGACTACTGACTGGCCTGTTTATTCCCTGGGGTAGGGTGATGAGTAGTAGTTGGTCCCATGATGGCTGGTGCTGTTGCAGTGACTCGGGGAACTTCTGGATAGCCCACCTCAGCTCGTAAAGAGAAAGGAGTTGGGAATGAGTGCTGTTGATCTTGGGAGGAGTAGCAGTAACGGTAGGTTTCCCTGATACCTTCACTCGGAAACGGCAAACCTGTTTGTTTCTCTGCTTCCTATAGACACAGAGTTCATGGAGATGCTGCCCCGTTCCTTCAGTTTAGACGCCACTTCTGCCTCCCGATTTGATCCTACTTGGTCGTAGCTGTTGCGTATAAAACTGGGGGTCAGAGATGATTCTTCAGGTGGAGTGGATACATATGTTTGCGTGTGTATATGCATGCACATATAGATATTTACAGGTACCTACCTGCAGAATTAAGTGAATAACTATAGAATAGCTGGTACAGGTGAGAAGTGGTGGATAGCAAGCATGGGAACAGAAAGCTAGGTAGATACAAGCACATTCTTCTTTGGGGGAAGAATCTGAGAGTCTTTACCTACCACTATACGCATTTATTTAACTAACACTTATGTATCTTTTTGGATCTTTGCTGTACTAGGGAAAAAACGAACCTGATTTAAAAACATTTAAGAACACTCCCTTAATGTATGATGTCATGATCAACCTTTGGTATTGTAGTCTGTTATTTAAAATCTGTAAGCAAGCCATCAGGTAGGCACAGATTACACTTGTATTTTGGGGGGTGGGGGTGGTAAATTGTGTGCAGCTGATCTGATCCAGTTTGAAGACCAGCCTTGTATCTCCTGGGATGATAAGTAAAGAAGGTACTGCATAGTGCATTCCATGTTATGGTGTAGTGCAAGTTGTTCTCTTGCCTGGAATTTTTAAATGAAGAATAAATAGGTCTGTTTTCAAGTATTTCCTAGCCCCTGTAATTTTATAGCACCTTTTATTGCATGCTCCCTTAAAACCATATCTGGTATATAAAACTCTTGTATATAACTATAGAGTTGAAAGGCATTAAATCTTTATGTGACTCTAGTTAGTGATGCAGGTGTTCTAAGTTTAAGAATTGGCATATGTAAGTGACACAAGTCCTCAAAAGGTATTTTGAATCTAGCAGGCGGCTGTTTGAAAACTGGTACGTGTTTGTTACGTGAAGAGTAGGATGCATAGGAGAGCGAATATCAGTGGGGCTTTTATAATGTTTTGTGCCTAGAAACAAGAAGAATATTTCAACTGCTTTTCTGTTTATCTTATTGTCATGCTGGAGAATGCAGACTGGCCTCATTTGGGCTTTTGTTTAAGTGAAACAGCAAGTTCACGTCTCAGGTCTCAGCCCGTGTGAATACAGATTCTATGAACTCTTCAGGTTGAATGCTGTTTAAGAAAAAAGAATGGGTAGAGGCGGTCTGCAAGTACAACAAAGTCCTCGTTCCGATCGTTGTATTTTAAAAGCAGTTAGCACTACTGCCTTTTATGTAGTATTTATATCAGATTTCCAGAGGCCAGAGAATATTGCATTAGATAGGGATATATCAATTTAAGCATGATTTTCTGCAAGTGTTTGAGTAGATAAGAAATCTGCTAACTGTTATACTTCAACATTGCCTGGTCAGCATATTTGAAGAACTACTAGTATTTTATACATTATATCTGAGTTTAACCTCTGTTGAAGTTGCTTTGGGGGGAGGGAGCAGGAAAAGTGGCTTCCTACTTTGTTCAAGGGAATAAAGAGGTTTTCTGAGATGGGGTGAGTGTTGGTTGTTCTTTTGTTTTTGTTTGTTTTTCTTTTAACTTAAATCCTTTTAGACTTTGGTACTGAATGTGCATCAAGTTCACGTTGGTTCCTCCTAATGGTATATAATAGCTAAAGAAAAATTTTATTGCCACGTATTTTTCTTTCTTTTTGTACAGGCACAGTAATAAAACTGGTCAGTGATTTAATAGTTTTTGGCACTTTTCAAGAAAGAGAATGTATTTTTAGCTTTAACAGCCTGTTAAGGGAGGGAAAGTAGTACATAAGCTGTTGATTTTTCATTCAGTAGTTCCAAGTGCTTGAACCCTGCTAGATGTTGATCTCACAAAGCTTACTGAATCAAAAAGAATTGTTGGTTTTTGTTGGAGATACTTTCAAAAGTAGGAAATGGCCAAAAGCAGTTTGAGAGTGTGATACAAGCTCCTGTTCTTTGGATTTAATTATTTAGTTTCATGCTTATAGGCTGATTTTTAGTTTAGTCTGTGCTTGTAATTTATTTTGTAACAAGGAAAAAAAGCAGTTTAGGTTCTAGAGCCATTTAGCGCTGCTTTTTTTTTCCCCTCCATTTTTCCCTGTTGTTGCTATAGTGGTGGTGGTGCAGAGTCAGAATTTGAGGCTGCTTCCCTACGCTGCACTCGTGGAAGTTCTCACTTTTCCCGTTGCTGAAACTTTGTTAATGTTTGTATGGTGAATGATGGTGTTTCTATCAATGGCTGCAAGAGCTTTAGTAGGAGCTGCTGCAGATGCTCTAGGTGCACTGTTTTGCTTTTATTGTTGCAGGCAGCAGTGCATCTGAGGAAGAAGGTGGTTGTTGCTGTTGGGTATGGTCTGCCATTTCCCCTCCCCAGTGCATACGAAATAAGAAGGAACAAGTGATGGTATATGTCTAGTATCATAGAATCATTAAGGCTGGAAAAGACCTCTAAGATCATCAAGTCCTAGATGACGCAAGGTTAAGCAAGCTGGAGTCTCATTCATTACTTCCCTTTGAAATTCTTGTGTGTAATATTTAAAATTTGTGCTGGCACAGACTTGGTTTTAGCTGTTTTCTTGGTGGAAGCAACATCTGTTTGAGGTAGTCTTAATATATGAGGTAGTTTTAATAAATGGATTGCTTACGACCTCTGATGCGAACAGAAGAGAGCTGTAATTTCTTGGTCCTCTGCAGATCACTTGCAGATTCAACACTCTCACTTTGCAGTTTCTTGAAAAGCAGCACAGAAATACTTTCTCTCACATAGCTAGTCCCAACTTAATACGTATAACAAAAAATAACTAAGGTCACTTTTTAGGGGCCTAAAACAAAATCATTGGTTCTGTACACCAGCTGAGGAAACACTCTTTGAAATCAACAATCAGAAAATAGCAAGGGTGAAGGTGGGAGACAGAGGGCATTAGCACCAAGGGAAGGTGTAACTGAGCAGGTCTTGCATCACTCTGGTTTCCGAAGGCAGTGGGTTCCTTAGGCTGTGGCACTGGTAAAAGCGGTCTTTATTAGGAGGCTAATCTGAGAGACTTGAAAGGTCTTATGCCTAGATGGAAATATCCGCTGTGCTCTGGTAAAAACACAGTTTGAGTTTTGGCATATTTCTAATACTCTGCAATGAGACTCCTAAAGATAACAAGTTACAATCAAGATTTAAAGAACAGGCAGATTTTGTGGCACTGGCCCAGTGGATTCATGCACTTATCTTAGGCCTCTTTCCTGCTAACTAAGGAAAGGAGAATGCAAATGTATATTTTTAAATTTGAGTTATCATGGTCAAGTCATTACACATTTGGCACCAAGCCCTCCTCTGAAGTTTATCTTGCAAATCCTTCTCAATGACAAATGGGGATTGTATGGGAGACTTTTCAGTTGAAGTTTGTCAGTTTGTAAATTGAGAGCTATTTATAATTCTTATGAAGGGAAAGTGCTGAACCAGTGTAACAAATGCAGTTCTCAGGTGCAGATGTTTGGCTATATTCCAAAGTTTTGGTATGACTGAGATATGCATCCTTTTATTCTTTCTCCATGATTCCCCTTAGGTGATCTTGATCTGCCTCATGAGCGTTATCTCACTTCCACATCAGTTACCTGGAAGCTGAACCTATCTCAATTTCTTGCCTATGGTCTATGTGTCTTCCAGTTGCAATACCTGTATTTAATGAAGTTCTTGCCCCTATCCCGAAAACACTTGCTCTTTGCATTGGGGACCCCTGCTTCTCTCCTGTTTGACTTTCATGCTTCCCCATAGTTAATTGATCGGCAGCCACCCAGCCTCACTGGTTGTGTGGATTGTGGAGTGGGTAAAAGGTTGTTTCAGTAAGGAGATGGTTGGTGAAACTGGGAAAGTACTGTATGACCACCGTGTTCTTGGCAGTGTTTAATAACACTCAATCCATCGTGTAACCATTTTCAGTTTGTGGTGTTGAATATTGTTGTTATATTTGTTAAATTATTCATGTTTTTTAAAGCAATATATCTAAAACTTTTACAAGGAGCAAAAGAACCAAATTGTTACTAAAATCTTCTGTTAAGATGAAGTGTATCAAGCTTCAGTAAAGAAAGGGGGCAGATTTGGATATTTGCAACCTGGAAAGCTTCATTTCCCCTTTGTATTCTTATAAAACCCAGTCTTATGGGGTAATTGGCTTAGAAACAGCTTCTGTAATATTCAGGTGTTCTCAAACTCTTTTTTTGTCATTTCTGGTACAGCCACTAATATAACTTATTTGGGAGGAAGGCAAGCAGTAAGCTAGGTACAAAATAGCTGTGCAGACTATTGCTGAAGATAAGGTTGGGAGAACAGAGGAACTGGGCAGCCCCTGAGAAATCTCTCAGCCTGCTGGTAGCATCTCCCAGTGCTACAGTGGAAAATTGCTTGATTGGTTTGTAACAGGAAATACAAATACTGTCAATATTGTATAATAAATTTGGGTTATAGTTATAATGTTTTACTTTGGTGTGGTTTTTTTTTTTCTTTCCATCCCTTGCTTGAGGGCTGGTGTAAGTCGTGAGCCTTGGGCTGAAGCCTGGCTTTACCTTGCCCTGTTGCCTGATATGTTTCTCCATTGTAAGGGCTCTTACTGCACCTGCCATCACTTCGGGGAGAGGATGAGGGGGACAGTGACAGAGGACCAGAGCTCACAAGGTTATGTTACAACAAGGTGTGTTACGCTGGGAGTGCTCGTGACAGAAAGTTAGCCAAGCTGTATGAAATAGCAAAGGTACGGGTCAGACACATGTTTGAGTGACCATGGTGCCATAATGTAAATGTTTGCCCCTGAACTGGTTTGTTAGTACTTTTTTATTATAATTTTAAAAATGTCTTAAAAACTAATGTTCACCTTTGCCTTTATTTTACCTTTGTAAAAGCAAACACCTAGTGTATTGCAGCCTGCATAGGGATTATAGCATGGAAAACATGATTTGTAGCAGTTGGTTAAAACTACTAGTCCTTTGCCTTCTCTTTTGCCCTCTTCTGAAGTATCATCCCAATAAGACTTTTGGGCCAGTAATAAAAAGGCCCTAATTAGTGTGTTGTACATATCTTAAATGCAGGTTCTGACACTTCGATTTCCTGCAACTAATGTTTCAGGAAGTTTTTGGAAGTGGTCTTCTGTACCACCTTTCCTACACTTAGCAATGGCAAAAAATGTACTTATGTTGGAGCGTGTAATTGCTGCTCAGAAGGTTGAGTTCAGTCTTGCATAGTAGCCAACATTATAGCAGCTACTCTGTGAATATAATACATCAACTTGAAAATATTTGAGACTAAAATTCTTTTTTAAACACCACCCTCCCAAAACCAGTTCTCCTAATAAGTTATATATACTATTACTTGGAAAGGTTTGAGGTTAGCTGGATTTTTAGCTGTGTTTTCCAATTCAGGATGCTAGGAGTTCTGAATTTTAGGTGTGAAAACTTAGGGGTAGCAGCAATGTCCTTTGAATTTCTTTTTTTTTTTTAATTTAAAACCTTATGATAGATGGCCTCTTGTACTTTGAACATTATGTAGTTTTCTCATGTTCTGCTTCTTAGCTTTTCATGAATCTTTCATAGGGGTGAACCCCAAACTCTGAACCACTTCTCCTGTGTGATACCTTTGACTTCAAATCTGCTGGAGTATAGTTACATTTTAACTTCAAGTTGTGAGCTGCAGTTAGAAAATTAATCCCAATGAACTTCCCTCCAGCAATATGCTGTAGTTACTGCAAGCTTCATTCACATCCACTGGAGACTTTTGACCTTGCTGCTACCTTTACTGATACCTGTCCCCCTCCGCCCATAGTCAGACTGAATCTGATCAGATGATTCTGTAGGATACCTTAGGTTGTATTTGAATACAGCTCTCATTGTACTTGAGTTCTGGGCAGCAGCTGCAATGTGAAGTGTATTATTGCTCAGTGTGTACCACTAAAAAACTTGAATACCTCAAATGAGTTTTCCTGTGCCTCCCACCCTCTGGGCTCTTCCCAAACACTCTTTCAGCTGAACTCAAACATCAGTATCTTGTCCTAAAGCTTGGACAGTCAAGCTATTCAGCTTAACTTCATTTTCTCTGTTAAGCAGCTGGGCTATTGGGTAGTGTGTTGGGGCAGAGGGGAGATTGAATCTGGAGTGGTGAAGAACGCAGATGAGCGAGAAGCACAGACTGGGTTCGTATGTGTTTGCTTTAGACACAGTGAGAAGGCAAGCCTCTGAACAGAATGGATTATGTATCTGTGAATGTATGTTTCACTTGAGAAAGTGAGCTAAGATGTCAGCATATGCCAAGATGAACTTCTATCTGGGTATTCTTTCAATTTTCTGGAGAGTCATATGGCATGGTTTTGATTTCTTAATTAAGGTGCTGTTCACGGTGGGTGTGATAGGGGAAGAATTAAAGGGACCGCTGACCCACTCATTTACAAACCCAAGTGGATGTAAGGTTTTGCATGAGCTGACTTAAACTACTTCTTCTCTTTTCTAAAAAAAAAAAAAGGGAAAAAAAGAAGAGAAAAAGTGAACAGTGCAGTTTATTTGTGTAGGCAGTAGGAAAGGCCATACATAGCTGCATAGAAAAGTGTTTGCTTGCCTTAATTGTCTGAAGAGGAAGAAGTGCTGCTGATTTGATGCACTGTACTGTCAAATGCACAACCTACAGAAAGCAGTTGATGTTTTTACTAAAGAGTTGCAATTTAGCAGGTAAAATCAGAGTTAGAATTTTATCTATCTTTAAATGCTTCCCTTTATAACTGGTGAAGTCTTTAAAAAACTTGACTTGCTTTTTCAAGGAACTGCCTAGTATGTTCCCAATTTATATGTAAACACCAGCTTGCTTCCTATTTGCAAAAGCTTGTCTAATTTTCCTGATTGTCTCTAAGTCCCGCTTTTAAACTTTCTTTCACATCTTAAAATCTTCAGGATGTGGCTTTTTACCTTTAGAGTGCGCTTATGTGGGTCTCTTGTATTTTTGGAAACACTAAGTAGTAGAACAAACTGTACATGAAAGAATTGATGATGATTGAATGGTTCACATGTCCCTAAAGGAAACCAGTACATTCGTGTTGCATCAGAGCACTGATAAAGTCATGTTTGGTGTACAGGTCTTATGTACCTGCGATTTTTCAGGCTTTGACTTCATTAAAAAAAAAAACAAAAAGTTTGTGGTTTTTGGGTGGTTGTGGTATTGGTGGTTTTGCTGTGTGTCGTGTGTGTGTCTCCCCCCCACCCGGATGATCAGGAGCAGTGGATTGCTGCTGCAGGTCGAAACTTGAATTGTTAAAAGTGCTTGATCCACCTCCAGGGTAAAATTAAAAATACTAAAGTGCTTTTGCTGTAGTTTAGTGGTATGGAAGAACAAAAACACTCTGCTCTCTGCTGCTTAGGCAAGTTGTGACAAGTATGCAAGTTGCATACAAACTTCTGTTGTGAAGGAATCTCAAGAAGTTCTCAAGGCTTTGTTAGGGAGACACAGCTGAAGTATTGTTTGTTTCTTTTTCTGACCACATCCTCATGCTCACCAAGCAGGGAAAAAAAATAAAAAAAATTGGAAAAGAAATAAAAGGACTGATATGAAAAATTTGATTCAGAATGACTTGCATTTGAGAGCGATTGTATATGTGATTAATAAAGTATGTTCATAATTAAAGTACAACTAAAACTTAAATAAAGCATGTATGTACATAAAATATGCTGAGTGTGGAAAGCTAGATTTTATTTTGATGTAAATTTAATTTTTCTTGTTTTCATGGGGAAAAAAATCACCAAGGATCGTTAGCTTCTGAGCGGAAGAGCGATTCTGAAGACATATGTAACAGATTTTTATCATTTATGACTTTTTCAATGAAAAAATCAGAATTCTAAAGCTTTTGGAAAATGTTGGCATCTCCATTGCATAAGTGTCTAAGGTTTGACTGTGGTTTTTCTCATTTTCTTTTCAGTGTCCTATACTTCATTTGTCCATACTGTGTTTGGAGACTTTTCTCCAATATTTGGCTGCGTACCAGCTGACTCGTAGCTGTTTACATCTCTGTCTACTCTCACATCGCTAAGCTCACGTTGGACTCGGGGGGAAATGTCTTGATGGATCCATCCTAAGTGCGATGTGCTAACAGCTCTCGTCAGTGGTTAACAATGGCTTCTAAGTGGTAAGACCTTTTTCACAATTCTGTCATAAATAAGTTTTCATGTATGCAAGCTTTTTTCCTTTTTGCTTAGGTCTTTGTTATCTATATTGTACTGTTAACACCCTTTGAACTACTACTTCAGATACCAATTACATTGAACGCTTGATTTAACACGTTATAGTAATTTATTGAGGCCAAAAGTCAATGTCTAAGGAAGAGGTTAAGAACGGGGCAAGCAGCCTCCCATATTCCAATCATCTGCAGCTCTGGGACTTTCTAAGCCAGATGTGGTTCCTGTACATTTAGTAATCTTCACATTGTCATTTAGTAATTCTCTCATATAATTTATGTATGTTCAAAAATTCTCTCAATTTTTTTTTCACAAACTTCTGTGCTCAATGTGAATCAGACTTCCTGGTGCTAATAATGTCCTTTACAATGTGCGGGCAGGTGTTTGAGCTCTGTCCTCTTGTGGATGAAGCCAGGTAATGCAGCTATAATTAGTAAAAGCAGTCACAGTTCCTTTTATAGATGCTCTTTTCTTTACTGCTCTTCATGTAAGGATTTTGTCAGTAGCAAATTGATCCGTATTGCTGTCAAGCACAGGGCAATTATTGTGGATAAAGCACTTCTAAGCTGAAATGGATATGGATAGATCTAACTGATCCAACATCTGAACTGTCCTTCAAAAATAATGCAATGTACTGCTTCCCTATACTCAAGTAGTAAAACTGATAGACTGTATTTCCTTTTGGCCTTTGAGAATAGAGAGTATTTTGGCGTGACAGGAGGAAAATATTGAAGTACAGTTGTTTCTATGGTATTTGCCATGTGGACTTTCATATTCAAGACATTCTACATTAATTATGTGTTCTATAATATTACTTTATAGAATAGTTAGAATATATAATGTTCTATTAAAATTATCATTAATAGAATATTATATATTCTATAATTTTAGCGTAGCTCTCGCTTTCCTTTGTTGTATTGTCCTACATATTCTTTACAGAATTATCCAATAAAATGGAATTTGAATGTATCGTAAGTTCTGCCATTGGATCATCTCCAGCGTATCATATCCCTGTTGTTTGCCTCTGTCACTGGTTTTAATTTGTAGTTATAGAACATGCTGACTTGCTTCGCTGTCTTTTGTTAGAATTTTATACCATAATTATTTTTGTTCCGATGTGTGTATTCTTTCTCTTGAAAAGTAATAAATTTGTTGCTACAGAAGTTTACCTTGAAGTTTACCTTACCTTACCCTATCTGTTGCTCAAGGAAGGCAAATATATATTTTAGCATTAGAGTAGGAACTCCAGATCCATCTTCAAATGAAACAGAAAAAGGGAGGCGGAGGGTTTGAGGACATTGGTGTAACTTTTTTTAATGTAAGTTGTTCTCTTGTGGGAGCTTATCATGCTTTCGACAACTCTAGTTTTACCTCACTTTAAAAGGTTTTAATGATTATGTATGTTCCCACTTTTCTATATGTTCATATAGAAAATATGCTCCAGTGACAAACATTGAGCGTTCAAGATTTAATTGTGTAGTTTTTCCTTTTTAGAAGCAAGGCTGTTCAGTACTGATCTAGTTTTTGGAATACTGCTCAGTAACTGTTGTACTTTCTATGCTTACTGCTAGACATTTAAAAAGCCATCAGTAGGTTAAAAAAAACAAAAAACAAACAAACAAAAATGAAAACAAAACAGAAAAACCCCACCCACCCACAACTCTTTAGCATTGGGCCCTTGGCTTTTGTGTCTGTTGTCTGTCTTCAGTATTAAAAACCTATTGTGTTGTGTGTAGGCAATAAACATGGAGGTTTTTCTTCACTTCAGCAAAGGTAAAGACAAATCGTCTGTCAGGGTGTATTTTCCTGTCAGGGAATGCTGAGAGAGTTTTATCTCAAGTGCTTTCCTTTAAAAATACTTGTGGGAAGGAAAAATAATATAGAGCTGGAAAAATGTGCCAGCTGCCATTCTTCTGTGTTACTAATTTACTCCCTGGAATCAGTTCCCTGATCAGCAGACCTGGTTGCTCAGGGCTTTATCCAGTCGGGTCTCAAAAACCTCTCATGGTGAAGACTATGTGACCTCTCTGAAAAATTGTCTGGAGCATCAGTTATGCTGAAAAGTCTATTTTTTGTCTGTAAATGCAATTGCTAAACAGTATTCAGAACAATTAATGTACCCGTTCATACATTGCAAGTGTTTTTGCAGGTGTAGCATTTCTTCTTAATAACGCTGGGAAAAAAACCTTGACCAAAATTAAGGACCATCAAGAGGAGAAAAGTTGTGGTTTGGTGTGGGTTTGTTTTTTCTTTTTTCCTCTTCTTAAATAGTCATTTAGAATTAAAGCAGTGTTTGGTACTCGCTACCCTGCTCAGCAGTTTCATTAGCTGTGTCTATATAAAATGTAAGATGGATATTGGGGAAATAAATGGGAACATTTAAGTTCTTTTTTTATTACAAAGTTTCTATTAAGATGTGTTTTGTATTTCATATAGCTCAGTGGGCTTCACCAACTTCTGATAGGGTTTTTTGTGGGCTTTTCTCCCCTCCTGTTTCATTTGAACATTAGTTCTCACTCTGCTGCTCAACTAGAGATATGTTTCTGCTGAAAAGCTTTGTAAACCATGCTTACTTGCAGTGACAACTGACTTGCAGAATGCTTCACACTTGATGCCTCATGTTGTTCAAATAATGTGGAACATCTGAGACGCATCTGCAAGAAAACAGAAAACGAAAATGCTAATAGGGGACACAGAAGAGCTGCTTCATCTGTGGAGTGGGAAATCTGTGTCAGACTAGAGTGGGGAAAAACTGTTGAACCTGTCTTGTAGGATTTCCTTTCTCCAGGATTCTGGGGATTTTTTTGTGCTGCTTGCATCTAGGTCAGGGTGGTGGTTGTCGTGGTGTTGTGTGGGGTGTGTGTATGTTTTCTTCTGTGTGGTGGGTTGGTTTTTTTTTGTATGAGTGGGTTTGGGTTTTTTTTTTGGTAGCAACATTCATAAAATTCTTGTTTTCAGCTTTTTGTGAAGCTTTTTCTTTTTGAACTTATTTTCTGTCATGGAGATCAGCTATGTATCTTTATTGTGAATGGTAATTTTTAGTTTGATTAGGATTTCTTTATGACCATGTATTTGTTTTAATGCAATCTACTTGTATATTGAACATAATATACAAAGCACTGTGAGTGGTGTTCTTTAACACCTAAAATGAAATACATTTGGCCTTCAAAGGGGCTTGAACTGTTGTGGATTTGTTTTAGAAGTCTGTTTATGTATCAGCAAGGAGATGGTGTAGAAAGAAATGCTTGTCGGCTAACTAGCTTCGATCTTGCACTTTGCACTATTACAGCTCTGAAATTTATTTATATACAGATGTCTGTATGCATATGTATCTTAAGATTACTTTTAACACTCTTTTCAGTCAGACAACTGTTTTGCTATTGATTGTGGAGATGCTGCTGTTCTTCATGTGCAGCCAGCAACTGTTTGTTTGAAAAGAATTCACTTGGAGAGGTGCTTAATTTAAAATAAACATCAACTTCTTTATCAAGGTGTAGAGTCACTGCACGAGTTATAGCAAAGACTCTGTATTAGGGTTTAAATATATAATGGAATGGAAACCAGAAGTCTTTAGGGAACTGGAAAATGCCTATCCCATGGCTAGTAGCTAATGAAAACACTTGCATGTCTTTAAAAAAAAACCAACAACTTTACTTCAAAGATGGGGAGACAATGATAGGTGGTTTTTCAGAGGTTTGGGTAAAGCCCAAGTGATGCAGCTACTTCTACTACCTCCTACATAGTTGCAGAGCTTTGCTGTGGAAACTGAGTTCCCTTGCCTTGTGCTTCTGCCCAGCATGGCTCAACGCATCTGGCCTCGGGTGGCCCAGGGCATTTTGCTCCTGCAGTGCGCCACTGATTGTGGAGTTCTCGCCTCTGCTGTCCTCCTTACCTCCTCCTCAGTAAGTGTCTCTGGCTCAGAAGTGGCTTACGAAGTGCAGCAAAGCTCACTTCTGATGCAGACAATACAGTAACAACAATAATGTCCCTGATCCTTTGATTTGAGGCATGCCATAAATGATATAAGGAATCAAGCTAAAATGTACAGCAGAGTCAAGGAAGGAATAACAGTGTGTGAGGAAAGGGGCCTTCTCTCTTTATGGTCTACTTAGCTAATATTCTTCATTTCAACCATATTTCACTGTTTCTTCTGTGTGAATGAAGAAAGATAATCCTAGTGTGGACAAAATGACAGTCTTGACACCTCTGTGTATTTCCATTTGTAGATGGCTTGAAACAATTGTACTATAAGCTGACCTGTGTGCGTTAAAAATGAGTCTGCTACATTTTCTTTAGGTAACTTTTTTCTTCCTGTTTACAGCACATTAACTTGAGAAGAATGGATGTTTCTGAAAACTAGTTACTAAGAAATGGAAAGCAGTTAAGTTGGTTTTGTGGTATCTTCCTTAAGGAGCAAGTAATTTAAGCCTCTGAAACTTTTTTGAAAAAGAATGCTCCTGTCTTTCATTATGACAATTAGAAGTCTTTTATTATTAGTCTATTTAAAAAGCCACAAGTGAGGAAAGGATGCAGGTGGTCTTCAGTCCTTCTATTCTAACCAGGTGACTAGAAAGTCAATTTTTCCTTGAATAAAGGAATCCCCACCTTCCTGGGTGATTATGTTCAGCTAAGTCCTTAAATTTCAGTGGTTGCCTTTTTCTGCTCTTCAAAGGCAGGTTTTTTTCTTGTTGCTTCTGATAGGAACAGGCTTAACCTCTCCTTCAGATAGGTGTAATACAGCAAGTCTCTTCCAAATCCAAGTAAGGAATTTTTTTTTAAATCCTGTTACAATGCATGCTAATCTTACATGCTTCTTCCGGTGTTCAAAATTAGAATAATCTTTTTGCTCTGAAATACTAGCTAAATGTACACTATCGTTATTTTGTCTTAATCTGTATTTTTCAGGTTATCACTCATAATGTGTCTGTCTGTTCTATAGATCTGTCTTTAATTGGTGGTACTTGGGAAGAATTAATATGTCAAGGTGCTCTTTGAGCTTTTCTGTTGCCCCCAGGTGACTGTCAGAATGTCTGAGCAGTGGAGCCTGTGTGAAGGAGCAGTACCTTTGCCTTGATTGCTGTCTTTTAGGAAAGGTCTATTCACCCAGCTTCTGAAGCGGCACAATTAGTGTGCCATGTATTGTTTCTGTGGTGTGGTGTGTTTGTGTGTGTGTGTTGTCGTGTTTTTTTTTTTTTTTTTTTTTAAATTTATGGTGGTCTTGTTTACCTGTCTGCAATTTCATAAGCTTTACTGTGATAATACAACTAACTTTAGCGAGCAAACCTTCATGGGTGTGCATAGGTACAGAAATGTTCCATATAGGATAAAAATGGAAACTTTCTCTCAATTTGTCGAGTGTCCCCCCCCGCCTCCCCCATAGGTTGGTTCTCAGAGGAGAAGAGATAAAAAGTGTAATTATTAATAGCTTCCAAGAGATGGCTCCCAAAGTAAGGGGATGATGGCAGTGCTGAATATAATCTCAAGACCAATAATTTTATCATACCATAAGGCTGTGTTGCACAGTACAGCAAAGCCACAAATTTAATTGAGCTCCCAGAGGTGATAAGCAGCACCATAGGGAGTGTGTATGGCAAGTAAGGTGTTGCATAACACAACTCTGAGAACAAGCACAACTCCTCTGAGAGCAAATGAATCAACATTGTGACCAGTGACTATTAAACTAACATAATGAATGCTTATCACAAATTTGTTTTAACATATCCTGTTCAGATCTGTCGCTATCTTGAACCCTTTGTACCCCATGCTGGGCACCAAAAAGGGCTGTTGTGGTTTAACCCAGCGGGCAGCTAAACACCACACAACCCTTCACTCATTCCCTCCTACACACCACAGTGGGATGGGGGAGAGAATCGGGGAGGGGGGGGGGGAATTGTGGGTTGAGATAAAGACAGTTTAATAGGACAGAAAAGGAAGAGAAAATAATAACAAAATATACAAAATAAGTGATGCATGACACAGTTGCTCACCACCTGCCAATTGATGCCTCTTTCCAAAGTGGTGGTCCACCCCCTGGCCAAGTCCCCCCAGCTTTATACGCTGAGCATGACGCCATATGGTATGGAATATCCCTTTGGTCAGTTGGAGTCAGCTGTCCCAGCTGTGTCCCCTCCCAGCTTCTTGTGTACTCCCAGCCCACTTGCTGGTAGGGCAGTATGAGAAGCTGAAAAGTCCTTGACTTAGTGCAAGCACTGCTCAGCAACAACTAAAACATCAGTGTATTATCAACATTATTCTCATACTAAATCCAAAACACAGCACTGTACCAGCTACTAGGAAAAAAAATTAACTCTATCCCAGATGAAACCAGGACAGGTTCCTTCATCTTCCCTCATATTTGTTTACTTAGTGACTTTGATGTACTAGAATTATTTTTTCTAGCAGTGCATTTAGCAACTGTGTTTTCTTATTTCTTAATGATGAAAAATTGCTGTGTTAAACTTATTTTCTTTTTTTTCTTCCCCTGCTTACTAGAAATGTTTTTTGGACCTTAATTTAGTACCTAATTTAGTCAGACCTCTGTTTCATCTTAAGTGTATTGTAGCTTTTCAAATAGGAAGAGTAAATGAGCTTTCATCCGACATCTTACACTGAAAGTTAACACTTCCTCCACTGTGTTCAAAGCCCTGAAACCAAAACCTTGCCAAACAAACCTAAATTACATTTATTCTCTTTCCTTTCTAGAAAGTATTAAAGTACAAATTGCCTGCCTTTTTTCCTTTTAGAAATGTATATAGTCACTTAAAATACTTTAGTTCTGCTATATGAGGACATGTATATCATTGAAATATAGCTCTGCTTTCTTTTAAACATTAATGACTTTTTACAATGTTTATGTACTAAAGCTGCAATACTGGGGTTCCCATAGGCCCACATGGAGCTCCGCTGGGAGCATCCTCTGCTGCATCTGAAGGTCTGGTTGTTACTGATTTTCATGGTGGTTTGTTTATATTTCACACACACACACACACACACACACACACACACCCTCCCCCCAAGACAGGAGACAATTGAATGTTAATTAAAAAAACCCAACTTCTTCAATGGGAAGAATATCCATAAATATTCTATGTTTGCATATAGAAAAATCTTTAGTCTCAAGGTTAAAAATGTACATAAAAGATTTGCTCTAAATTTATGGCTGGTATTCATCTGAGTTATTGCTATGATAAATCACACTCAGATCATATCCTATCTGATAAGTAAGCTCCTTCAGTATCTTGCTCTTCCACTGCCTTGAATTTAATATAATCATGACATGTCCCTAATAGGTAAGAAAGGCATCTCGATCTGAGCAGGAGTGAACTTGTTTTCCTTTAATACAGGTGCCAGTCTGTAAGCCACAGAATGTTGAAGACTTCACCCCAGAGTACCTAGTACAACTACATTTATTGTAAGAGCTGATAGATTTGGCCTTTTTCTATTTAAACCAAATTAAATAGTTCTGGCAGCAACACTTATTCTTTCTTGTTATGTCCAGGATATCAAGTGGAAATGTATTCAAGTTATTAAGTAAAAAGAAGGGGCAAAGACATCTATATTTTGTGGAAGAATTGGAGTGCTGTTGCTTTACACCAAGGGAAGTTTTTCATTTAGGATTTCAAGAGGAAAACTACTACTATTTTAAAATCTAAGCTTATATATTTCTACTAGATAAATCTTCTAATGCTTTAGAGGTTATTATTTCTGTCTTTGAGACAGAAGAGATGAGAAGGGAGAAGTTTTAAAGTCTTAACATATCTGTGGGCAAGTATACATGATATCAAACTTTTTTCTGATGATATTCTATTACGAAAATAAATACTGTAGTTTTAACTACCTATATCCTCTGAGAGTAACCTTCTGAAGTCCCGCTGCTAGATTCTCTGTGAGAAATAATTTACATTCAGCAACTTGATTTAGCTACCCTTGTTGCTGAACAAAGATGTAACTTAAGAAAATGGAGTTCTTATTTCTTCTATGACTAATTTTAACTAACCAATGAATCTTGATCCCTAGTTGTACATCTTTGGCACTGTGGTTTTCTTACAAGAAAGAGATCACACTATGAAATTTTATATAGGAGGACTATATATTATATGGGATTTAAAAATACATTGCTCCTCAGGTGAAATAAATCTTTTGATACAAATATATTTCCCTATAACACTCTTATACTTAGTGTTTCAGAGTTTTAGTAGGATGGTCTGTATAACGGAGCACAGAGGATGTATGCCTAAACTAAGAGAGACTTGAGCATGTCAGTCTATACAAATTGACTTGTGAATTTACCCACTCAGGTTTTTTTACTAGGTTTAGTATTAATTTCTGTGTTCTTTGCGGAGTAGGTAAACTTCCTGTGACTGTGTTGTGAAAACTCTGTCCATTTTGCAGGGGAAGAACTAAAATAGATTAGAGTGGATGAATGGTATGTAAACCAAGACAGACCCAATATTTAATCTGGATGTCCAGAGCATTTTCATTGGTATTGGAAACTCTAGCTGTCCTGTGTACAGTGAACTCAGTAAGCCTGCCTTTTTTTTACATAATAGAAGCTATGGAGAAGAGTCATGATGAAAAAAGGATAATGATAGTTTCCACAGGTCAGTAACATTTAAACATATATTTCTTGCATAAAATTTTTAGTAGTAAACTAAAAGTAGGTCAGGCTTGGTAAGGGAAGCAAGATAAACTGGTGCTTTATGTACTTCTGGGATTCGAATGAAGATTATTTTGAACAACAAACTATTGATTCTTTCCCTGGCCGTTTGACTTCTGTGCTTTGGGCGTGATTTCAAAAGTTGGCCATTCAAACATGAGGAAATTGTTCTACAGACGTGTACTTTCATGTAGCACTGGAGAAAATTCTGACTGAAACAGTGACAATGGCTGTGAAAATGGCCATCAACCAAATAGCCAAAATATTTGTTTAAGAAATGTATGTTGAACCACTTCCATTCTTAAGTAATTCTGGAGATATATGTGTGTGCTTCATCTCTGGTTATCACTTTTTGTCTGTGTTCTGGCTTTTTTACAGGCAAACCTACATTAACGGTTGGCAACTCTGTTCCTTGTATTTCTGTTAAGCACTTAAAAAGCTTTCAGCTCTCAGTTCCTTAGAGATCCAGTTTCATAGCAGTGTTGCTGCTGTTGGCCTGACTTACTGGTAGCTCTTCCACAAAACCTTTCTTTTTAAGTGTGTTTTTATGTCCTTTGCATAGAAATATCAACGTCATGCTTGTCTTCNNNNTCATGCTTGTCTTCGTTCACTTTGATCCTTTTATAAGGGAAAAGATCTGACCCCTTCTGTTGTTCCAGTATCATGTAATGATGTTTTCTCTCGGTGTCCCTACTTGCATGGGAATGAGTATGATTCAGAGTACGTACTGCAAATCTGGGATTTGCTTTGAAATGCAAGTTCTTATTTGAAGAAAATCTACTGGTGGAAGAAATTCATAGCTTTGGAAGATCTTGTATGTTACGTCAGTACTTGGAACAAGCAGTAGGTTAGCTACAGGAAGGCCAGATCCTTATCCTGACCAAGGATTTTGGAAGCTGCAGGGTAAGACAATACCATGATCTTCTCAGGAACTCCTAATGAGTTCAGGAAAGCGTTGTATTCTTGCATGTGACTTCAAGATAAGAACAGTTATTACCTAATACATAAACAGTAAAAATTGCAGGGCTTTTTTATTAAATGGGATAATATTGCATTCAGTCAGTGAACCTAACAGTTGGGTTTTATGTTCAGGTTCTGGATTGATATATTTTGCCAGTATTTTATTTCAACTTGTATTTCACTTCTAATGCAAGATAATTCAAGCCAAGCTCTTAAAAAAAAAAAAAAACAAAAACCCAAACACTCCAGAAATCCCCAACCTTCCAAAGAAAAAGCCCCACAACTTGCTCAACACCCCCTCCCTACAGAGCAAATACAGCTTAAGTGACTGAAAGGAAATGGAAACTTTTGCTGAAATTGACAGTTGTTTTGTTACTTTCCTTTCATTTCTCAGGAAACAGAAAGCTAGACTTCAGTTTAAAAGAGCATGGGGACAACTGAAACTATTTACATGTTTACAGTAAAAAAAACCCCAAGAATAAAGCCAAACTACAGAAAGAATAAATGGCTTAGGTTTAAAGTATTTTTTATGTAAAATAATAGCTACAACAAGTTTACACTGATATAGTTCATTGCAAAATTGTACATTGCATTGTCCCTGCTTATACTGCTTCTTAGGTGTTTTGCTGTGAAATTACCTTAATTGAACTGGACCAAGGAAACCATTAATGCTAAGTAGCTTGGGAATTAACTGATAAGGTATAATTTAAAACTATATGAAGGATAGCCTCTTACCTTAAATATCTTTTAGCGCCTTGAAACTTTCTGATATGCAAAGTTAATTCCTTTAAATATGTCAGGTTCTTACAAGTGGTTAGTCCAAACTACCAAAAGGTGAGATGACTCCACAATACAACAAATAAGCTGTTTTCTCCCTATTTTTTTGAGGTTATGTTGTCTGTTCAGTTTCTGTATTTAAAGAAAAAAAAGTAAATTTTAAATTATAGTTCTAAAGCAAAAAGGCTTGTCATTTAAAAGTGCAGCATATACAGAGAAAGAAATGGGGTTTGTCTTCCCTACCCCTACAGCCTTTTGTGTGAAATTGTCTAACAAGCATAACACAGTGGTCCAGTACCCGGTACCTCTAAGGATTTTAATGCAGGTGTGAATTTATATTTACAGGCTAGACTGCAGGTTTAATTTCGAACTCCACTGTTTTGTTCTGCTTTCAGTTCTGTTATCTCTGATCTTCACTTTTTGGGGGGAGGAGCAGATTGTTTTCATTGGGATAAGACAATTTCTTACAAATTAGGTTTCTTTTCTGAGATTCAGGAAAGAAAAACTTCCCGTACTCCCC
>WEKW01023309.1:40190-54712 GCA_013389905.1 Sula dactylatra | reverse complement strand
GAGTTTTTTCATTTAAAAATGTTTATGCTTTCCTTTTTTAGAGTTTTGAAGATTGCAGATTTTCTTTATAAAATTAATATGTAAATTAAATTTGTCAAGTAAATATATGGACATTGTATAGAGAATTTTTAACTTAAGAACATGGATAAGCTTGCTTGTATGAAGATTTTTTCTCTTTTTTTTACTACCTGTTAGTGTCTAAATATTACAGTATATTGTACTAATAAAAAGAAGTAGAATGAGTTAATGTGTCTTTTTCAGACAGTTCAGCTGGGTGGCAATGGAAAATCTAGTTTTACTTTTTTTTCTTTCTGACTTCAGCTAAAATAGTAAGGTCTTGAGCCTTTATGGTCTTGGATCCTGATGCCTATCAGATGCAGAGTTTTTAGCCTTTGCTATGTGGTGGCTATTTTCAGGAATTAGTGTGGCCTTGAAATTTTTTCCCTTGTGTGTCTAACTGCACAGATAGGAGATGGTGGCATCCATTATATTGGGTGGTGAACTTATAGCCCTGACTATGGAATTTAGTTTGCGGTGGTGGTGGGAGAAAGGGGTTTCCTTGGAAAGATTTTTTTCTTAGCCTTTCTGATTGTAACATAAGCCACACTTTTTTTTAATGTGTCAGGTTGAGTAATGTTGGCAGCTGGGGAAGGCAGGGACAGTTCTGTGTTGTTAAACAGTTGTTCCTATGTAAAACAAATAAGAACAAGTTAATGTTGCAGTGGTGTAGACTGTTGAAGACTTCTTACAGAATAAGGTCTATTAAGACTGTTATTGCCTACATGTTTGATCAGATGCTCATGGTGTCGGAAAGGGTGGTGCTTTTTTAGCCAGGTTCGTGTCCTCTTTTAACTTTGAATGCTGTAGAGCCCTGAAGTTTATAGCAGGATATCACTGTGATGTGCTCAACTGAAGTATCTCCATAGGCATATCTCATCAATTCTGCTTTATGCTGTATTATGGTTTCTTTATAGCTCTCACTTTTAAGTAATATTTTAGTTCAAATGTTATAATTTCAGAACAAATAATTGGTGTTGTGCCAGGTTAAAAAAAAAAATGCTATAGGCTGAGGTTTGTAATCAAAACGGATGCCTTCGTCTAACCTTGTTCAATGTTTTGTCTTTAGTTCAAGCAAATGAGGATAATAAACATAGAAGGCACTGGTCCTACTGTTGAAGATGAATTCTCTTTTCTTGCTCATTAAATATTTACCAAATGGTGATTATTAGGAGTGATTTTGTGGAAATCGGTAGTGCCTGACTAATATCACTTAATAGTGTGATGTCATCATTTGCGAAATGCAGACTTATAGTCTGTCTTGGGATCATGCTTTTACAATAGCAGATAGTAGCTGAATCCTCTTTAAATTATCTGCTTATTTCTATTTTTGTATCTTGGTAATGGAATGAACTGCTCTGCTGGAATAGAGCAGAAAAACTACTGTGTTTACCAGTTGGGTATGCTGTAGAAGGCAGGTGTCGAAAAAACAGGTAATAAAACAATAGAATGATTTGGAAAAAAAGGTGTATGTTTACTCGCTTAATGTCAGCAGATGTGGTGTTAATGCACCACCGAATTTAATACAATGAAGTTGTTCAGGAGCTCGATAGGTTTTTAAATCTAAGTTGGCTTGTCCTGTAGATATGTTTGAATTTGAAAGTGGTTGGGTTTTTTCCTCTTTCCTTTCTGTTCCTTATTGCTGCTGTTCAGGCAACATTTTTGTATTAATGAGAATTTAGGTGAAATACAGAGCCTGACAACTATTTTGAAGTATAAAAGTTTTTTAGAAGGTCTTAAACCAGTCAAACAAAAAACAATCTATTCCTGGCATCCAAAGCATAAAAGTATTATTTTGATAATACCACTTAGTTGGGTTTGCATGTATCTGACCTAAATATTGTGTGGAATTCATTTTCTGATGAGATTCTTTTTTTTTTTTTTAGGATTAAAACATTTATTAGTATCACCTTTCAAAATATTAACTCAATTAGTATATACACTTTGTTTTATAGCCGAAAACAAGACCTTAGAAATACATGCTCTGTGACATCTCTTTAAAAATGTCACTTCCGTCAGAGTGACTTCAACTATATTTTAGAAATCTTTCATAACTGTCCTTTTAGTTTTATAAGATTATTAGAACTCTAGGAAAAAATCTCATTTGCTGAAGTATTTGCATATGATTGTATGCATCGCAACACTTAAATGTTAGTAGTTCTTTTAAATTTGTTGTAGCATTTAAGAGTTGATGTTGTCAGTAACAAAAATTTCTGTCTCAAAAAAGCTACAATCCAAATCAAACATAGAAAGATAGCTTGGATGATCCAGAGAAAGTATTTTCATGTACCAAATGCCACATACAAATGCGCACACGTACAGACACATCTATAAACTATTTCATATTCTCCCTTTTGTTGTTTGTAGCATTAAAGAATGGGAATATCATCATTGCTTTGTGCAAACTGGCAAAAGGCAGCAGTGCCTGTGGTGTGTGAAACGTGCCTTTCTGTTGCAGGTCTGTGCTTCAGCTGCGTTGTAAGGCAGGTTAGCTAATACTGTGGAACAGTCTTAATGGCCAACCGTGTAAGTCAAATCAGCAGTAGCAAGAGATGTTACCTTTATCAATGATGTGAGTATTCGTATTGCTCACAGTGTCTATGTCATTTTTGTATATGAAACAGTCTCCTTTTGCAAACATTAAACCTGCTTCTCTTCAAATGCCTCTGCTAGGGGAGCAGAAATAAGCCAGCAGAAGCGTGTTCTTTGGTGGCAGAGAAATGAGTGATAGACTTGTAATTGCCTCAGGGGGCTAACAGCAGGGGCTGGATAGACATAAACTGCCTGTGAGCACTGCATCCCTGTAATACCAGCAACTTTGCAGGGCATAATCAGCTCCATGTCGCATCTCTGATCAGCCTTGTACAGCAGAGGATGACTAGGAAGCCCAGCATCTATCTGGAATAACAGTCAGTTTCTGCACCTGAGTGCCGAGTTTCAGTTGGAGAAGACCTGAGGGGTTAGTGGGGCAACTAAGTACCATGGCTCCCCCTCAACCTCTGTTTGCTTCTCGCTTACATTCAGACACTGCTCCGTAATACTGTTTGGGATCCAGAATGCTATTTACATAAAAATCTCTAACCCGCTCTCCTGTTTTCTTAGCACAGCAGATAGCATTGTCTTGCTTGAGTAATGCCCCAGGAAATTGTTCCACAAATATTTTCTATAAGAATTAATAAGGACCCTTTCCTAAGGGCCTCTGGAATATTTGCAGCAGAAGGTAGGGGAAGGGGATTTTGTTGAGATTTTTGAGTATGGTTTTACAAGCGGATCAGGCTGATCTAACAGTTTGCTGCCAGTGAAAAGGGCAGTCTTGCTCCCAGCTGCGCAGCCCTTCCCCATCTCCTGTCGGGCACTGGTGAGGCGTTCCCCTGAGCTGATCCATTTCACAAAGCCAGCAGAAAATGTTCTGATATTTTTGGGGCAGTATTTCTGAGATGTATGGGTGAGGGGAATTGACTCGCTGAGAGGACCTTTTTGGTCAGTAGTGGGGGCAGCATTGCATGTCTTACCATCACCAAAAGTAGCAGTCACCTTCTGGATACCCTCTGTTTTAAATATATTGATTTGTGGAAAGCAAACTCTTAAATATTTTAGATAAATGGAAACACAAGCATCTCTCCAGAGTTTTAAGTGCAGTGATGATACGTTTTATTATTACTACTTAAAAGCAGATACAATGACCATTGGGTAAATGGTTTTTAAGTAAGGCATTTGCTTAAGATGGAGTCAATAATGAACTGAAATAATGTCCAGCAAGTCTTTTAAAAAGTAATCCAGAGTGCAAAGAGAGTATGCCTCTGACTTGTTCATTCTACCATTAATATGGAAAATTGACTATAGTAATATTTAATTGTTAAAAAGCCCCAAGATGGTATGACTTAGTTCTAGGAGATATCTCAAATATGATATTTGGCCCTATTCTTTTGAGATCTGATTTTTTAAAATTGTGTTGTGTACTTGGCTGTATGCCTAATATGCTTTTACTGTAGTTCTCTCAGGGTTTCGTCTGAAGAATAGGCATGCAGGAATTTACAGTGAATATACTTTTTTCCTACAATGTTTGCGGGTTTTTTCTTCTTCTTTATTTTTAGTGGGTTTTTTTGGGGTTTGTTTTTTTTTTTTCCTTGCAAAACCTTGACTTTACCTCATCCCAAAGAGTGACAAAGTCATTGTAACTTAGTGCTTCTTTCAAGTTGGGTGTCAGTACAACTGAAAGGTAGATCTAGAAGGGCCTTTTCTTCATGCTTAACAGCTACTTGTGTGGATTTCATGAGCAGGTAACTTATTTGTTTTCTACCGAGATATGTTGAACAGAGCTTACAATTTTTTTAATGTTATTTTTCACTTAATAGATTACCTCTGCATGACATTTGCAGGGTTTTTTTAATGTGGCTTCTGGACTTTAAGCACTTAAGGTTTTCTAAGGCTTAAGTATGTTAGTATAAGGTTTCATATGACAGCTGATCCAATGTGATGGCTCAGTGCTGTGAGAAGGAGATTGTATACTTCCACCTGTATAGTTGTCTTTTATATTAATTTGTGGTAGTCCTAGTGCATGTCTGTCCTTGGTGAGACTGTTCAGTTTGCTAAACCAGGAGGAAACACCCCTTCCCTTCCAATACCAATGGATAGGCAGCAAACGGGAACACTGTGAGAAAGAACCAACAGCAAATTTAGGAAGTGAATGTCAGTAATCCTGGTATTTCTGCTTCTTTCTGTTCTTTTTGTCTTTCTGGAAAGTCAGAGGTAATGAGAACTCCAGTTTATTAAGGAAAAAAATACTGCAGGTGAAATTGGACAATATTTAGCTGCAGATAGTCCTAAAACATTATCTTTAGGCTAATTCTTTGAAATAATGCAGTTAAAACTTAGCAGGGGGATTGTAAATAAAGCCAATATCTCTTTATCTTTCCAACGGACAATTACTGTACACTAATAGTTGGGAGAGGGACAAAATAAAGCTTTTGACTTGAAGGAGAGGGGGAGAGAGGTGATAGGATTGGGAGAATAAGAGAAAATTTAACATAGCCAGAAGAAAAAGTGAGTCTTCAGAAGATCCTGCAATAACCATTTAAGGGGACCCATGAAATGCTGAAGTCCACCAGATGTGGAGAAACTGGTTGCAAAAATAACTATATATGCTACTGTAAAACCATTATCTCTATAATATGCTGGTAATACAAGGATGTAAGTTCTTTTAAATTCTTTCTGTCTAAATTATCCACAGGTCTTGAAAGTGATGTTTTGAGAGGGAAAGAAGGGTTTAGCATGTTGTTTCTTTTAGATTCACACTGTAAATCTCTTGCATGTAGAATAGAATTTAAAACATACCTGTGATACTGCTATCCGTCTGTTTTCTATAATGTCTGTCTGCGATCCCAGGTAGAGCCTCTGAGAGGCTGGGCAGTGTATAAAAATAAAAATCACAGCTTATTTTTAAGGAGCCATTTTCCTTTAAGTAAAAAAAACTGTTATCCTTTAAAACACATTAAAAATCAATCACTGGGCTAAAAAAAAATCCAAAATAACACTCCTGTGTTCTTCAAGAAAATATTTCTAAGTTCAATATAGTTTTTACCAGCAGGGCTAAATCAGCAGTGGCATATGAAGATGCCGTGCGAGTGACATCAACTCAGATTTAAGTTACAGAAAGATCATAATTTGAATGTTTTGTTAAACAGTTATTCACTTTTCGGTTCAGAAGGGAAAGAGTCCATGTTTCAAATGCAGAAGTTGTAGTTTATAGGTGATCTAAAAAGTCTTAATCTTCTCTAGGGGTGGTTTCTCTGTTTCTAATGAAAATGTGGATTGTAAATGGATGAGGCAGATATGACATGACATTTTTCCCAGTAATTCATTATACTTCTGGTGGCTGTTGGCAGTTTCTGTTGGCTGCACTTATTAACTGTGTCATGTCTTGATTTGTAGGCTTCCATGTTCCTAGTTTGTTGGGGTTTTTTTTGAGCTCTTCAATAACAGAATAATTCTTACCCTGTGAGCGCTAACTTTATATGTGTTCCTTCTAAAAAGTATTACTTGGATCCAAACTGAGGGAAAATCATTTCAACTATCTCATCTTAATGATGGGCTACTTTGGAAAGCCTTTCCATTTTCAGTAAATGGCATTCTTTGTGTGTCTAACTTTAGCACTGTATAGCCTTCAAGTAAGGAAATGTCATGAGTGCCTTCTTCAATTGGGAATATGTTTTCTCACTTAAGAAGTGCTGTTGAAGAATACCTGTGATTTGGGAAGTAGTGGTCATGGCCTCAGCTGTTGTACTTAACATGAATCTTCTTGCTCTCCAGCCAAGTTCTAAAAGGCCCCTGCAAGCAGAGACCCTCCCTGACAAAGGGTTCTCGGCTTGTGCTTGGAGGTTTTTGGTGTTCATATTTATTTATAAAGGAAACATTTTTGTTGTGAGAAATCCAGTTGCACTGATTTGAAGAGATAGGTGAAACTTTCAGAAAGCCTCATTACCTTAGCATTGGTACCTTCTAAAGGGATTTAAGTTCCTGTGTGCGGCAGTTTTTCATGAGACGCTCTGGATGTTCAGGACTTGACGTACCTTCACTTCATAAGCTGTGCAGTACCCCTTATATAGAGATACTACATAAATAATAATAATAATAATAATAATAATAATTTGAGGTCTGTAGTGACAAGCATCTATGTTGAACCCCGATTGCTTGTGAGACTTTCATCGCTTGTTGATAAGACCATTATGGCAATATGAGCTTTAGATACTTCATCATCAGGATGCTGTTGCACAGTCATATTGGACAGTGACCCAAAAACGTCTGGTGTCTCTTGACATCTTTTAAGATGCACTGGGGTGAGCCTTGTCTCAGTTATTTCTTTGAGAAGATGACTGGCTGAAGGAAGAATGGTTTTGATTTCAAAATATTTTCTAACTTGAAAGCAGGAAAAACAGGAAGTAAAACACAAAAGCAGCTCATAACTTGTATAAAAATACTGTATTTCTCCAGTATGGTATGTTCTGTTGGTTAGAATTAAAGTATTTTTTATTTATCCTTTGGTTGGGGTTTCCATAAACTCTGATTTCATGGAAGGAGTAGTGTAGAACTGAGTGGTTTAATTTGCCCAGAAGTTGATGAAATTATACCCTATATATTTGTAGGTAGATTGTATGTTTGGAAAGTTGACATGTTCACGTTGATTACTGAAAGAAATTAACAGTAGGCTAGTGCTCTATCAAGAAGTAATATGACTGACAAATAGAGTAGAAAAAGTCTAAGCATATTCTCCATTTATCTGAACATGTTTCTACCACCTGATTTCACTTCTGCATTTTTCTTTAACTGGTAGGGATTGCAGTGAAGTGATACTGTCACTTTCCATTTGATCTCCTTGGCCAGATGCAGGTGTGTGGCTGGAGAGCTGCGTGGGGTGTCGCAGGTGATGTGATGTGCTTCATAGCTGCTGGGTGGTCTCTCCCAGTGCTGGCACAGGTGCATCTGCTGGCCGAGGCTATTTTGTAGTCTACCGGCTGAGGCACTTTAGGGAACTTCCAGACCAATGTAGCCTTGTTGTAATGTTTAGTGTGTGTGTTAGGTGTTTGGTATCTAATTAGTTGCCTTTGGGTTTGTTACTTTGTTTTTTCCCTTTCCTGACTTCTGTATTTCTCACTTTTCTTCAATGTAACAGCATGCGTGCTGAGGATAAAGGTTCAGAAATAACACTCATATGAATTCCGTTAATTCTGACTTGCAAATCAAGGTATATGTATTAATTACCTTTTTGATCTTAAAGCATTTCTATTTTGTCCTCCAGCTTCAGGTTCCTGTGTGAATATCTGTTGTTTCACAGAGATGGGAAAGCTATACAATTCAGCATTAAAAGCAGTTAATTATTTAAGCGCTGGTAACTAAGACACTAAAAAATGCAATGTAATTAAACATTTGCTGGTGTTGGAGTGAAGAAATATGCCAATTTACTTCAATTATGAAGAATGCCATGTTTTGTTTGCTTATGATATTGGGTGGCAGAACTCCTTATGGTCCTGCCCTGTGGAACTGAAAGACTGGGAATGGCAATTTCAGGAGTTGAAACCTTGAGAGAAAATTGCCTATTCATGCCTTGCCCCTGCCTGTAACTACAGCTTTCAAAGTCCTTATGCTGTGTGTGCAGAGCTTATAAAACTGTTCTGCCAGCTACGTAGCTATGTAGGGATTTAAACTACAGTGGAGTAAGTTGGTAGGCTTGTGCTTGTGAGGAGGTTTAGCAGAGACACCTGAAGTAGTTCTGACTTGTAACTGTGCAGTCCCCCATTCCCTGCCTACCATTAGCACTCTGTGGCAGAGGTGGCTGAACCAGATGTACATGCGCATTATGTGGGGCTGTAAAGTGCTTTAATGTATAAACAGGAACAGGCTGCAGGCTGCCAGCTGCAGTGGCTTAGGAGCAAATGTTCAGCTTTGCTTACTGCAGAGTGATGAAGGCAGAATTTATCTCCTAGTGCAGGGCAAGGCAAATACGCGAGTACCTTCAGCTGCTGCGCAGGCCTAATGGGAGTCTGCAGCTGAGAACATTTTCTACCCAAGTACTATTGCACTTGTGAGGCTTAACAGACTTGGGACTTCTGTGCTGAGTTATGCATATAACTAATTCACTTTAACTTTTTTAAGTTTTCCTGGATAAGTCCTAAATAAACTCTTGGTGTTTTTTTTCCCCCAATGCTTTCTATAGGGATAGCGTAGCTGATTCTCACATAATGCAAATATGATGTTTCCCATAAAAGTGGCACAGACATCCAGCAGCTTGGGAGGAGCAACAAAAATAGAAACATAACTGATTCGTAGCAGTTGTCTTAAGGCCTTGTAGGGTAACAGCGTTAAGCCTTTCACTATTCTATCCATTTAAACGCCCAGCAACTAAGCTGGGATTTTCTGTGTAGTTCCATAACCGTTTCCAGGTTCCATCTAAAAGGTTGGTGAAAACTGGAGTGCTGGTTCCCCAAAACCAGTATGTTGATACATTAATGCTGAAGCATATTAAAGAGGCTGACATGGTACAGAATTGGGCAGATCAGATCTTAGGGCAGTTATTTCAAGTTGTTAAACACAGACAAAACCGTATCAATCGGGCTTTATACCTTCAGGGTTTATTTGCAGTCGTGGAGGGTTGGAATTGAGCATCTGGGAGGGAATAAATCCCCAAGTTCTCTAGTATTTTAACTACAGGGATGCCTTTAAGAATTGAGAAATTCAGTTGTCAGGCTCGTGAGATATAGTTACAGCTATAGGTTCGTGTATCGCTTTACCTGTCTCATTTCCTCTTGGAGAGAGGCTGGCTAAATGCTGTCTCAGAACTGCCTGCTGGGTTGTTTGAGATGTCTTACCTTTTTATTACTGATTCATTTCCTTGTAATCTTGTAATGTTTGCTAATCTGGAAAGCTGGATTTTCAGGAAGGGCCAGATTGAAATCTGTTTAGTCTAAACCCTTACGAAGTTGGTATGGTCTTTGTTAAACTACCTTGAAAGCTATTTGATTTTTCGGGATTTAATAATTCTTTCTTTGAAGCTGGCAGGGGGTGGTGGTGGTGTGGGTTTGTTTTTTGGTTTTCTTTGTTTGGTTTTTAAGGTAGGATTGCTGTTCCATCAAGATACTGTTAATACTTCTCAGTAAGTTAACGTTATCCTCTTTGATCTTACTCAAAGACTATGTTCTGCAAGAAAGCTGTGCATCTTAGTGTCCTTCCAGAACTAGTCAGAAAACTCATAGTTATAATTTACTTTAAACAGGAAATATTATTTGTAGTTCTCTGCCTGAATGCATTTTCTGTCAGTCCATATCCTGAAGATGAATGTAGTAGGACTGAAAACCTCAGAGAAACTATTGGAAGCAACAGTGTCTGCATGTTCTTTACAAAATTTAAAAGAATGACTTTACCTATGTTTTTCAAATGGAATATTTATGCTGGAATGATTAATGCAAACTGGTCTGTAGAGGGATAAGTAGACAAATCACATTCTGTTACCTCAGCCATGCCAGTAGAAAAGAGCAAGAACTGCACTGGGGTGGGGGGTGGAGAAGGGAGGTGGTATGATATGGAAATACTCCTACAGGAAAAAAAACTATTGTTGAACCAGAGAATAACACTTCAAATAAAAAAAAAAAAGGAAATGAGGCTAAAAATCTGTATTGTTCCCTGTGAAACATAAATGACACACAAAATGTTATTTCTTTGTCATTTAAAGGAAAACTTTAAAAAGTTGAATATTGCTCTTTTAAGATAACTTATTCAGCAATATTTTCAGTCATGAAAATCCCCTTTATAGCAGCCTGTAGAGATGAAGCTGAAACAACATCGTGCGAACCATATTATTGATTTTTTTTTTTTCTGTATCTTGGTCTTCGCCACAAACCAGAGCTCTGGCAGTTATAGAAACAGTAGTTGTTATGCACTGAACTTATTTTATGTACATTGTTCAAAATAGTTGCTAGCGATGTTTCTCGGCAGCTCCAAGAAAATGGCATGATGCCACTTTAATTAAAGAAAAGCTGTACAACCCACCTTTGCATACACATTTGTAGTAAATATATTGCTCCTATTAAGTATAGCAATCATTTTAGAAGTGTTTTTATTAAATTCCAAATTCTACAAATAAAGAAAAGGAAACTTTTGCTATTTGTACTACAGCATGATAGTGTCTGGTCTCTTATATTGCTTGGGCCCTATAGCTACTTACAACACCCCAGGACAACTCTTCCCTGTTGTGTGACTGGGCTTGCTGTATATGCACTGAATGTTATATCTACAAGGTATGCATTCTTGAAGTGCTGGATTGGCTTTGCTTGTATAGGTCAAGTGTACAATGAATGAACAGTACCGTGAATGGATGGTCTAATAATTCCCAGAGCAGCTGGGCTTACTGCTTGCGAATCTCATAATGCATAGGTCTGTTTGCAGCCTGAAGTCTGCAGACTTATGTCACTGAAGCAGCTCAAGCAATTTGCTTCTAGCCATCCTCTTTACTAAAAGGTTTTTATATCTGAGCAAAAAGCATGTTGTGAACTGGGCGCTCGCCTTAATCATTTTAGTGGAGTGTAAACAGCTTGTGTTTGCAGATAGAGCACTGTTACTTTACTTACACCTACAGTCCTATTCTTGTCTTGCTCTTTTAAGAGCTTACTGATACCAGTGTGCTCATTTACCTTGACTCTTGAGAAAGTATCAAAAGCATAGACTTTATAGTAGTCTGTTTCCTTTAAAGGTGAAATTTGTAACTGGTCCAGAATCAAAAGGTATGCAAATATTGGGATCAGTATATGAACTGCATGTTTACTGGAATTCTGTAATGCCCAGCCTACTAATATAAGCGTGCACAAATCCTCAGCTTCAGAGTTTCTTTTGGGATTGTTTTTCTTACATAAACCAGCTCCAGATCAAAGCTGTTGGCTCACAGGTAAAGGCAAGTGCTTTCTTTTCCATCTTCTCTCTGGGTAGTAAAAACAATAATCTTAAAGACTTCCCATTTAAGTATTCCAAAGGGATAGGTATTTTTAGACTCTTTCACAGTGGACATACTTGCTCTCAGTTTTAAACTCAGTGTACTTTCTAGAAGTCCGTTTCATTTTTCTCTCTGAAAATGAGGAACTTGAAAAGAATCCACCCTGTAAATGACATTTCCTAACACCGTTTTAGAAGTACATTATGATATCGTGTAACTCTACACAGTGAGTTTTACTGGGCTCTTCTCAATGCATTAGCCTCATCTGCACTTGGCAAGGTTCAGAAGCTTGTAATCCATGGTTTTTCTTTCCTGCTTCTACTATTCCTGTTTTGATTAAAAATAAAACAAGAAGTTACATTTTCAACTTTGTGGTTTATCCTGAAATCTTGTTGTTTGTTCTACTATCTGGTAAGTTATTTCATTAACTCAATTAAAGGCAAAACAAAACCCTGAAAGTCCAAAATTGCAGTAGTTGTCATCTATACATCTTTGATTACAAAAGCATGTAAATTGGGTTGTGGGTAAGAAGAAATGTTGGAAGGCTTGTGCACAGTTGTATAGTAAGATAATGCTTATGATGCTGATGCTTATATAACAATGCTAAGATAGTGACAGGTCCATTACTCCTCTTGTTAAATGGACTTGTACTGGTATTTATTTTCTCTCTTTTTGGGGTCGGGGCAGGGGAAGTAAAAGTATTTGGTGTATGCCATTCTTAAATCTTGTAAATTAATGATGTCCATTGAATCCAGCTTCTTATGTCTGTGCATATATATATGAAAATCATGCAGTATTAAAAGAGGATTTTTCTTTTTGAAATACCTTTGTTCCTAATATTAAATATTCCTAGACTTCAGTACTTCTACTGAAATCTTCAGAAGGAGAAGCTTTTATACTCTTGGTACATACAGTTCTCAAAATATCTTCTAGAAGTTCTTAATGGGCTAATATTTTTCTGTTGAGCTAACTGCATTTAAGATTAATTGCTAGTATCCTTGAGGAATCACTATCGACAGTGATCAGTAGTTGATATTATGAATAAATAATAGTGCAATAAAATCTTGGATGCCGTGAGGGAAAGCCATGTCACTTGCTTGGACAAACACATCAATATCATAAACAGATGCAAATTTTAAAAAAGATTTCCTAACACTCATTAACTTTTGAAACATCGCTATATAGAAATACTGGCAGCTCTTCAGTTTGTTCAGACTCTTCTTAACAGGAGTCCAGGAGGTGGAACATTGAGCTTAGTATTTCGTGGGGTTTTTTAGTATATCTCCTGGGGCTTCTGAGATGATTGTTTCTTAATAAGTTTCTAGTGCTAATAACTTAAGGAATAAAAGTTGGGGGGGGGGGAAGGGCAACTACAAAGAACCCAAAGTGTATTTTAAAAAGTCATTATTTTTGAGGTGCTGGGAGAGTTGGCTCATGATTTTGGAATGCATGCTGTTAACAAGGCTTCCTTTGAAGAACTCTCTGTAGCCCAGTGTTAAAGGCAGTCAGAGACCAACCATAATTAATACAGTCTTTCAAATTAGTGGTGAAATTCATCAGCCAGTTCCAAAACCTGACCTTTATATCCTACTCATAACAAAATACAACCTCTGTTAGATCTTTTTCAGGAAGAGGAAAAAGGAATGCTTGAAGTGAACTTTGAATGTATTCTTGAAAGAAGTGATGAAAAAGGAGTTTGAGGTCATTGGAGGTATTATGTAGGCAGTATTACCTGAAACAGGCTTATGAAAGAAAGTTTGATGCCATGTCAAAGAGTTTCTCGGTATGGATGCATGTTCTATACTCTGTCTGGGAAGAAAAATAAAGGACTGTCTGGATATCTGTGGCAATTTGGTATCACATTATGGAAAAATATTGTTGCATGGGGAGATTTAGAGTACTTTTAATCTGTGAAAACTAAGTGATCACACCAGTCTCTCTTTTAATAAAACTATTAATGTCCTGAATGGATGTTGGACAGCAGCTGTCGTGATGGTTGAATGGGCTAGTGCAGCAACCTGCTTCTCCCGCTCTTCTGCTGGTGTGCCAGACCTGTCCTTTAGAATGGTTTAGCCGGCCATCGACTGGTCTGCGTTACCTCCCTGGCGGTGATAATGGCTTTGTCTTTTTTGGGCGCGGGGTTGTAGATTTAAAACTAGACAAAACCCCCACAAAACCCAAAACCACAAAACCAAACTTTAAAAGTAAAAGTATTTGGTGCACACCATTCTTAATCCTAGTTTAAGAGATTTACCTGAAGTTGTTTATCTGGGGGCACAGGTACAATTTCCTCCTTGTGGCTGGTTTATTCGTAATAAATAAATAATAACTGGGGAGCAGTTCTGAAACTACGTTGGTTTTTATAAAAATGATCTTAAAGCAGATGTAGTTAATCATTGTACCTTGGATCTATGATTAATTTTTTAGTTCACCTGTAGGGTGTAGGTCAAGTTATAGTTTAAATAGACCTACTTAAATTACTGTTAGCAACTGGTGTCACAGTAATCTTGCTATCCGCTTCTCTGTTTTCTGTATTTGACCCAAGGGCGATGTTACAGGGGGAGTGTGGAGGCAGTTGTGCAAACAAGCGTGCTTTCCTCCCTGCCTTTTCGTCCTGTCAGCACGCAGAAATCTTTGTGAAATTTTCAACTGCTTTTCGATTTGTCCCTTAACATCTCGAGCCGCTTTCAGCGGTGTTTCCGACCTGCGTACAGGTGACACTCAAGCGGACAGAGGGTCGCTCCCTTTCGATGGCGGAGTGAAGGAGGGTTATCTTACAACTACTTTGCCCCGTGCGGGAAGCGCAGAGGCCCGCGCTGGCGGCTCTGCCGCTGTGCCCAGAGAACGGCGGTGGAGCCTGAGCCCCCCCGCTCCGCAGGCGCCGGTGGGCTGCAGCCCTGGGAGGCCGGAGGCGTCACGCCTACGCCACTTTTCCTCGTGGCCCTTGAGATGACGCTGAACGAAGTAAGCAATGGGCGGTGCCCTTAGG
>WEKW01023309.1:871-40085 GCA_013389905.1 Sula dactylatra | reverse complement strand
TGCCGCCGCCCGCAGCCGGCCGGCCCGGGCACCATGCTTAGCCTGCAGGATTCCCTCCTCTTCGAAATTAACATAAAGTCTCTGCTGAAATCCTGGAGCAGCAGCAGTAAGTACGGCGCTGGCGCCGGGAGCCGCGGCGTCACAGCCGGTTGTTAATGGTTTTCTTTTTTTTTTTTTTGCATGCTGCTGTGTAAAATTATGCTTTAAAAACCAGGGTGTTAGCGGTCCTGAGCGCGATTAGTGAGCAAAGTGCGCTATCTGCTTCCTAGTTGTCGTGTAAGACAACGTGTGTGTTTGTATGTATCTCTCTTAATTTTTTTAGGCTGCAGTTGTTTCAGTCTGATGAAGTTCTTTGCACCCTTTCCTGTCAGAGAGTGGTGACAAGTAGATGCTCACCTCTGCGGAGTTATCAGATGCAGACACTGTGGCTTAGTTCTGCCAAGCTCCGAATGCTCCCCTGAAGCAAAAGTAGTTGTCCTCAGACTGAGTGTTTTACAAGGGGTATTATTTTTGTGCCTCAAATCCATTATTACACCTGTAAAAAGCATCCACTTCGATCTTCTAAATGGCCCAGATCTAGAGTTTTTATAAGGATTTCTTGCCTTAATTGAACCAACACAGGCAAGGATGCTGCTCTTGGTAAAGACAACCAGTCTGTCCTCAGATCACCCCTTCAGACGTGCTTCAATGCAGGGTCTCTGGCCCAGGAGCTGCTTTGCACTGTGTAGCAGGCTCTGCTACCATAAGCACAGCAGCTGAATGACAGTACGCCAGGAGGTGATAAACATGATGTAATTGCACGTCAGCTAAGTATTTAGTAGGTCTTAAGTTTCTTGTATTTGTAAAAAATTGAAAAAGTCAAAAGCAGGAGGTATTTGGTATCTCAGCTTTAGGTCACGTCTCTTTAATTGCTGTTTGAGGTGTGCTGGGATGCAGTTTCCACTCACCAAACACTTCATCAAAATACCTCCAGTGGGATTTTTTACCCCAATACAGCATTGTTTGTTTCACCTGTCTGTCTTGTTCAAAGGAATTAGTAGCAAGTTATTTACTGTACAGTGTATTAATCAGTGCTAGGAGAGCATGCAGATATTTAGTTTCTCCTAATAGCTTATTCAGACATGAGACTTGCTTTTTTGCAGTAACTGCTGTAATTCAGGTTTTGGACTAACTTCTAGACTTAGACTTCTAAGTTAAAGCAATGACTATTTCAAAACAGGCACCCTTTTAGGTTTTGCTTTTCACTTTGGTTTGTGTCTTGCAGATTAACTATATCTTTTCCAAATATACCTTGTAATAGGACTTGGTAGTTATTAACGTTCTCACTGAACTAAAGATAATCAGAAGAGTTTTTCTAACATTTTACGGTAGAAGTTGGCAGTGTCTCATGAAAATGATTAAAAATCCTTAAAGTTGATTTTATTAATCTAGGTTGTTTCCAAACTACAGTAAACCACAGGATACATTCAGGTACAATAAATTCAATCTACAGTTAGATGAATAATTGCTGTACAGATTAGGAGATGAGTTGCAGAATCTAGACTAGACAATTGTCAGCTGCAATAAGGTAGAGAGTAATAATAAAAAGGGGTATCTGAGAAGAGGTTAAACATGATGCTGTCTTCTCCTTTATGTCCTCTGTTATGTAAGCACAACGGAGAAAGATCTTCCTGACTCTTTCCTCAGGAAGTGGTACTTGGTTCATCTACCAACAAACTAATTTTCTCTGCTCGCTGATTAGATAGCTGGGGTTCATTTCACTTTTCTCTACGATTATCACTCCATTTGTGAAAATTGCCATGATTACGGAATAGCTGCATGTCTGCTCTGTAAGTGTGTGAGAGTCGCATTCTGACGGCTTTCCACTGTGCAGGGTGGCCAGGAGCAGACCTCTCTGTGCAGCCTGTGATGCCTGGCTTTGAGTACTGTGATTCACATGGATAACTTAGTGAATTGAGCTTGAGCGGGCAAGCCAGTTGCTTTTTTCCTAAAACGTTTTCCAGTCAAGTGATGCAGCATGTGCAGAACAAGGAATTACGCAGTGTTTATGTTGAGTGTGTGTTTGGAAATTCGGTAAATGTGCAGATGCTGAGAAATTACTTGAGAAAGTTTTATCCTGTGTTTTCGTAGAATTTTTGTATGGAAATGCTACTTCTTGTGGTTTATATGATAACTTCAGAATTTTGTATACTAAAGAATGTCAGAGGAGGAGTGGGTATGCTTGCATGCATTTCCGTATACATAAAAATAAGCATCTGTAGAGAGTGTTTAGGCATCTAACAGAAAGGCAGCAAAGCTCCATGGGGTCTGGTTAAGGGTTTGCTTAGCTGGCATAATGTTGTTGCAGTGCTGGCTAAGGTTTTATTGTAGTTGATCTTTTTTCTTTCAGTAACAACAATGAAGTGACATTCATATGGCCTAGTTTCAGAATGCTGTCTCTGTGCCAACAATTTTAGGCATTACTTCTTTTTAAATGGAGTCGGGAATGTTTTTTTTAGTCCAGCAGTGGAGTGAGGATGTTCCCACTTAAGAATTATTTGCTTACTGAAGTTGTGGATGTAATGGAGGCTTTATATTGTCTTGTCCTCAGGTTGCTTGGCTCCATAGTATTTAAGGAATCTTAGTTGTGATAATGTAACTTAATGTTCTTAAAGTTGTGGATTCTGTTGTTTAGTCAATTGCAGTTTGAATATGTAGTCTGTTTAACCATTCTTCTGAGGTTTCTGATTTTGTAGCAAGAATACTCGTTTTGATTGTTACTTATGTCAGTTGGTCTAAGAAACCTCTCATATTTTGTCCATAAAAACCCTTTGTTTAAGGTTAAGGATGTCTGGATGCCACGAGAATTACTTTCAGTAATGCAATATATGCGTTCAAAAACCAAGCGTCGTGCTGCTTACAGTGAAAAGCATTATATAATGAATACCCTCCTGTAAGATACGAATCACAGAATCATTAAGGTTGGAAAAGACCTCTAGGATCATCAAGTCCAACCGTCAACCCAACACCACCATGTGTCCTAAACCATGCCCTGAAGTGCCACGGCTACACGGTTTTTGAACACCTCCAGGATGGTGACTCTACTTCTTCCCTGGGCAGCCTGTTCCAGTGCCTGACCGCTCTTTCAGTGAAGAAATCTTTCCTAATATCCAATCTAAACCTCCCCTGGCGCAACTTGCGGCTGTTTTCCTCTTGTCCTATTGTTTGTTACTTGGGAGAAGAGACCAACCCCCACCTCGCTACAATCTCCTTTCAGGTAGTTGTAGAGAGCCATAAGGTCTCCCCTCAGCCTCCTCTTCTCCATGCTAAACAACCCCAGTTCCCTCAGCCACTCCTCATAAGACTTGTGCTTCAATAGAATCATAGAATGACATATGTTTTAATGAAAACTATACGTGTATTTCTGGGGCTTACACTCTAGACAGGAACAGCTGCCTTCCAACAACCCATTACTGCTTTCTTAAAAGCTTTCCTGTGTTTCTAATATTTAATGTATTAATAATCTTGTCTGGTTCAGAAATAAATATTTATTTTTGGATAATAAAAAAGGAACAAAATATATCTATCGTCTTTCTGATAACGAATACACAGCTTTCTGTTGCTGAGCTGCAGCTGTGGTGTATCTGTCTGGTAAACAGAAAGGTACTACTGTCCTGTTGGTGCTTCTCTGTCCTTGAACTCATCCCTACCTTCTTCTGGTAAATCAGTGTTGGAGGTGGTTCATGAGATTTTCACGACGGCTTGCTCAGCTTGATTCAGAAGTCATGCATATATTTGAAGAACTCATACTGGTTAAGAGAAAGGGACTGCTCTTAACGCCATGCCTGCTGAAGTTACATCGAGGTCATTGCCCTTGGCCTCTTTTTGGTCGGGGTTTGTGACAGTGATTTTCAAAGTTACTTAGACTTGTGAGCCTGGGAACAAAGTCGTGGCAGGAAAGCAAGCTGTACCTGCCTGTACAGCAGTCGTTTTTGAAAACGGGTTATAAAATCAGAAAGAAACGGAGCAACTTTAGAAGGACGTGAATTATTGGAGCTGTGGCTGCCAGGTGCTGACAAGCATGTGAAAAATGGGGAGCTGCCTGGCAGATACTTCTGGAATCATTCCTTCTGTGAATGAAGCAAGCACTTGGAGTTAAGAATCACTTACCTTCCCATAGGATTAGCTTGACTGAAGATTACTTCCTCCTTTACCAACCAGAAATGAACTATTGGCTCTCAAGAGAGGTTCTGCTCTGATAATAAAGTATTTAACAAAGTAGATGTAATGGATTCATTTTTATCCTGTGGCTTTTCACTTCATGACATCAGTGAAACTGTAATTTAAATAAGAAAGGTGAGATAACCTTACAATGCCGTGATATGAACCTATATCAAAAAGGACCACATGAAGAATTGCGGAACAAATGTTTTGTTGCTGGTCTTGTTCTGTGGGAGGAGATAGGGTGAGGTGGCGTGCATGCAGAAGTGTGCATAGCTTTAGCAAAAGGACAGATTTGCTCCTTTTGTTGCAGTTTGCTGGTGGATTATATTTTTTAAAAGCAATAAAAGCACAATTTGTTAGTATTTTAGCAATCATTATTGTATGATAAATTTCAGCTTGTTTTCCCAGCAACTGTTAAAACTGCAAAGAAAAATAAAACCTGGGGAAAAAATTGGTCTGAGATGTTACGTGATTGCTTCTCCTCCTAACCGTCCTTTGGGGTAGCAGTTATCAGGGGCAGTACAGTGCTGTAGAGAACTTTCAGAAATCTTTTAATGGCAGTTTTATATTCCAGTGGCAAAATCAGTGTTACTTCACAGTCAAGAGATATCTTACATTCAGGAGATACTATTTTTGGTGCCTTTTGAAACAAAAATAATAATTAAATAAGTACTAAGTAGGGTGTTAATTTTATTTTTCCTAAACATCCCAAGTAATAATGTGTTCAGTATTTTTGTAGGAAACTTTATTGTAACCTTGACTACAAAAAATCACAACAGTAGTTATCTTGTATACTGAAACTCCATAGAGCGTCTCCAGAGAATGTACCAATTTTTCTTTATGATTATATCATCTAAAATTGTTTTGACATACTGAAAAGTAAAAATTTTAAATGAAAGATGAATCCAAATTTATGTTAAGTTTTGAAAAAGCTACTAAATGCCACTTTTTTTTTAATATCTATTTAAGCATATTTTGTGAGAGTAAATGTACTTACAAATTCCTGTACTGCTAGAACAGCAAGTTTGTTTGCTGTAGAAGGGATGTAGTGCTTTTGATGGCTTCTCCACAGCCTGTCAGTTGTCATGGGAAAAGCAAATTCTTGTGAGTCGTTAATCACCCAGTAAAATGTGAATGTGTCATTTTTTTTGAGGGATTATGGAGTGTAACCTTCCTATCTGGCCCTCTATGAGCTTAGGTGGTCTTTAATGGTGGCCACTTGTGCAGTACATCTTGGGGCACATAAGATCATGGGTCATTGCATTTCCTGCTATATGGTGTGTTGGCATACCTTCAATTAAATGAAATGCCAGTAACATTCTGTATAGTAAAATTTGCTATGTAAAGAGAAGATAGCTTTTTTTAGTTTCCTTTTCTTTCAGAGTAGGGTTGAAATAACAAGATCTATAAATGGATGTAGGCTGGAAGGACACAACTAGGCTATAAGTAGATCATCCAAACCAGTCAGACCAATGTACAATCCTGAAGCTGAAGAATACCCAGTATACATAAGTGAAAGTTCTAAGTCATCAAACTTTTTCAGTCCCACTCCATTAGATGTGGGTCAAGTGAGCATGATGAAGACAAGGGAAGTTTCGTAACATCACTGAGCTCATCATTTTTGCCAAAAGTAGAGGCTTTGCCCCCAGCTGTGCAGCCTTGTCACCTTTTCACCTGCCAACTGCGGTACTTGTCTCATCCTTTTAGTGAGCTGTTTTGGGTCATTACGTCAGCAGAAATTTTCTTGGGAAGGTGAAGAAATTTTTTTTTCTGTTAAATTATCCAACTGAATCATCTCCAAGGCAAGGAGGGTGGACGTGAGGGCTGGTGTAAAAGAAGGCTTGGGACCACCTGCCTAGCAGTTAGAGGCTGACTGCCTCCTCTGGTGCGTGTATGTGGGTGTCTCAGCTCACCTGGATCATTGAGTCTTGCTTCTCATAGAAGCCTTCTCTATATTTGCTCATTATTCTTCTGCATGACTGAAGCTGTGTGATTATTTTTTTGGGTATTTTTGGGTTGGTCTAGCTTTTGCTGTTGCTAATTATTCATACCTAAATGTATACCTTTTCCCTGCCTTATCTGTTTGATGCCTACCGTTTATAATATAACACTTTTCATGTAGATTGGGTGTAAGGTCATGGATGCTCATTAGGGAAGTGTATGTCACTAGATTTTCACCAATCATAAGTAGATAAGGATATATGGTTTTGGGCCTTACTTTGGACTTCTCTGCACATCAACATGGAAAACCTTGAACTGTGATTTTTCTTTTTTTTTTTTTTTTTGCAAGATTGTCATGTGTGAGTTCTTCATATTGATTTTTAAATAAGATGCCTGCATTGTATTAAGTACATTATATGTTGGGATATACATTATTTATTTTCATCAGGCATAGATACACTAGAATGATATTTCCTTTGGGACATTCTTTCTGTTAAAGCAATATACATTTTGCTAAACCCACAACTAGATTCTGTAATGATTCAAGCTGCAGAAGAGAATGCTATTGAAAGGAGAAAGTGCCCCAAATGCAAACCACTCTGTCAGCTACCGTTGCTAGAATAAACTGCATGCTCTGCATGGACTTCAGGAAAGCTCCAGATAAACTGATTGCAGCAACCCATATCAAATACCCCATTTCTGCTGAGTTTTTGTTTTTTAAACTCTAGCTTTGGTGCTTTTGTATTTGAAGGGGAAAGGTTCAGACACTAGAGATTAATAGCATTTAAGAGATCACTGACAAAACAGTATTTATTTAGTTAGAAAGGTGACTGCCAACTTTAGAATACTCTGTGGAGCAAAACTGTTGTTTGCTATATTATATCCTATTTAACCTAGTTAAAGGTTTTTCTCTGTATAGAAAGAAATATTCTTCTTCATTCCTTGACAAAGAATAATGATGCTAGTCAAAGGGAGCTTTTAAATTCTGTTAGGTACAGGGCAAAATAAAGGGTGAATTTAAACTTAAGAGGAAAAGGCCATTCCAAATCAAAAGGGGCATTCGGAACCTAAAAGGCACTGGGCTGTGCTACTGTAAATACGAATTAAGTGTTTGAACTCTGACATCCCCAGTTGCCTGTGCAAATGTCACAAGCAAAGGTTTACATTACTAGGTCTGGTAGGAACTATTTTCTGGGAGAAATTTCAGGGAAGTTTACTGAAATATGATTTGTGTAATAGGCTGCCAAGCTGCAATAACAGAAGAAAATAAAATGTTAAGGCATAGAATTGCTTTGTTTTAATTACTTCTAATATTGGAATATTAATTATTGAAAAATTAAGGTGTAGAAAGGAATGAACTTTGCATGGATAACTCTGATTAGACAAATCCAGGAGTTTTTATGGACTGATCAAGAAGTATTTAGACTATAGTGATGGTCAAAAGGCTAGAGGTAGAAAATGTTTCAGTACAGTTAGAATTACATGTTTTATGACTGTTTAATTATTTTCATCAGATTTTAGACTTGATGCCCTAAGTAGGTATAGTTAGAACAAACAAGAAAAGCAATATGTGTCAGACGGATTTTACCCAGTTCAGAGTAAATACTACCAATGAATATATAATACTTTCAAAGCAGTAGCAGACAACAGGCATATAAAAATTTTTCCTCACTCTTTACCTTTTCTCATTCTTCTCCTAAGAATCAAGAATTTGAAAATCCAAAGGGGAGGAAGAGTACTTTTCTTACATAGCCTCAGAAATAGACTGCTAGGAGTTAAAAAACCTAACTATTTCAAGCTTCTAAAATAAAAATTTTTGTTTAAAACATTAATATTTATAGGTTTCTTGCTCAAGAATTAGTTCAAGTTCTAGAAGTAATTAATTTCTCAAGGAGATCTTAGCAAAGCACAGCATGGGAAATATAAATGACTCCTCTGGTTCTGCCATCAGGCACAGCTGGCATGTGATTTGGGGATATTTTCAACTTTACTTCTTGAAGTTTCTTTTGTAGACAATTGCTACAGACCAGAATGCTGGTCTAGAAAGACATATGAATGCCGTAAACCCTTGCAAATCAATGCTAACTCATTAATGGATATTGGAGAGAGTGGTTATATTCACAGTGGTATCAAAGCAGTGTAAGTAGCCTTAGGAATTGTTGATTTTTTTTTTTTTTCCTTTTGCTTCTTTTGTTCATCATCCCTATTTGCTGCTGAACTAGAACTTAACACCTTCAGGTTAGGAACTGTGATGTTTGCAAGGGTGCGGGTGCACCAGGGTCACTGGTCAGTAACAACTCAGCTGCTCTTAATGCAGCTGATGTTAGCCTTAAAAAACTGTGTCTGACATCTCAGTGGAAACCTGCCTCCTTTTTCTCTGTAACATCTTGTTTGTGCCGACTGTCAGCAGGACATAGCAGTTGGGCCAGATATCACCAGATTTTTACTGTTCTTTCAGCTGCAAATGAGGTCTTGTCCTGGAAAAAAGAGAGGCTGGCAACTGGCACTTTGTTCTTATGACAGTAAAGCAAAGAAAGAAGGAAGCTAACCCAGATGTACTGAGGTTTGGCTGAGAAGTTCAAAGTTTTTTCGATAGCTGTTCGAGACACTGTAGTTATTGTTAGAGATAACTAACTGTTGGACATGGGCCAGAAACCCATGGTAAGACTGATCAGGGGATATTAAGGTGGAGTTGTGCATTGTTCTGTATGGAGGGGTATTCTTATCTCTGAAACTCGCTTTCTTCAGAAATGAACGGAGTAGGAAAAGAAGAAGGAGGGATCCAAAACCTAGAAGTTCGCTAGCAGAAGTGCGTGGATGAGAAAGATTTTGGAGTCTTTCTCTCTTAAACAAAACCCTGAAAGGGTACTTCAAGCTATAATTATTCCTCCACAGGAAAGAAAGTATAAGTGTATCACTAATTCTGAAAGAATTGTGAAGCAAAGCAATATGAGCAAAACCAGGTTTCACAAATATGGTGAAAGTTGACAAAAAGGAAAGTGATTCCACTGTTAAAAAGTCTTCCTAGCATCTGTTACTGTAGTACTGTTCAAAGGATTGTTTGAATAATTTTTACCTATTTATTTATTTTTTTAATTTCTAGTTTGTGCCTATCTTTTATGGCCACATTATCTGTGAAGGGGATACTGTAACTGAAGAACTAGAGTGCTCATTTTGGAGAGGATAACGGAAACAAGAGCATAACTTATTTAATCGAGTAGGGGAGAAGGTGTCAGGACACGGCCTGGGAGGGCCCTAGGGAGGGTGCAGACATTGGTTCTGTGTTTTTGGAAGCGAGCCCATAGGATTTCACTATCTAAAATGTGGTGAAGGATGTGAATTATGCCACCACTGAGCATGAAAACTTTTCGAAGCATATTTAGCTGGAGTTCAACTTCAGTAAAATTGAATCTCACTGTGCCAAACTGGTGTCTTCCTGGAGATTCAAGTTTTCAGACTAAGGTTATGAAGTCTGACTGCCAAAAAGTGATCGTGAATATTGGATAGCGTTAGCTGTTTGGGGACTGGGAGAGGTGACAGAGACCCATGAAGGTGCAGAAGGGCAGCTGTGCCATCTTGACAGGATTTTCTCGGTAGGTTTATAATTCTCAGGTGCATCAGTCCCCGATTCCTGCTGACTGGGAGCACTACCCAGAAGCTGTAGGCTAGGCCTGAGTTAACTTTCCGAGTTAAGGGTACTGTAATGTGTGTGTGCTTTGCGTGTGTCTTACCTAGAAAAGGCTTGTGAGAGGGGGATGGGATATTTCTAACCTTTAAATGTGTTGGTCTGTCTTGTTAACTTGAAGATGCTTGCTTGTGTGCGGCCTGCGTTGTGACTCCATTGACGTGGCAGAGCCTTGTGAAGGGTCGCAAGTTTTCATCAGCATCTACAATTAGGAAAAAAACTGATAGATTTCTCTTGAGTTTCCTGTCCTGTGCTTCTTGCCGAGTTTAGCAGGGTATTGATAACATTTCTGGAGATTAAACACTGCTCCTCCCCTTGAGTTGTGGCTGTGGAGTAGCAGTGCATTGCTGGTCAGACTGCCTCCTGCTCTTCATTTGCAGAGGAAGAAAACCGTAATCTCGTTGTTCTGTGGGTCTAGCAAAATTACAGTCAGTTCAGAAGGGAAGTGGACTGAAACAGCTTGACGTTTTATGACGTTGTCAATAAGTGACCATACAAACTTAAATAGCACATCATCAGGGAAAAAGATAAGGTGTGAGCTCTGGATGTGAAGCTCAAATTTCCAGGTCACTGGCTGAGAGTGTAACTCAGCAGAGGCCAGAGCTTGTTACCATTTCGTGGTTTGCATTTGGTCTCCTTCCAGGTGCCAGGACCGGAGTGCTCCCTGCTTCGAGGCCCTAAGCCCCGGCTGAGCTCTGTGGTCACCGCATAGTCCCACTGCGGCCAGACTGCTTCCCGGCTTTCTGCTTCTGTCCCCCTCAGAAGTTGTTCAGTTGTTAATCTAATCTGTTTTTTATTACTGTAGACTGATTAATGAGGTAATGTTTTCTTAGGATACATACAGATTTTCCCTGTGTAACTTCAAAATACTGAGGAAGCTTGAAGCCTGGAAGCTTGAAGCCTAAAACCTTGACCAGAGAAGCTGAGATTTCCAGGGTTGGGTTGGAATAGTTGCACAATGCATAATACCAGTTTTGGTGCTAGTATACATGAGCAAAAATGAAGCAAGTATTGCTCTGTTTTCAAAATAATGCTACAGTATATTTATATATAGCAACTTGGGAGATGGCGGCATTGGCTAGCTGTCTGTGCTAATTCTGGTCGGTAACCTAAGTGACCTTAATATTTTTTTTATTCATGTAGCAGTAGTAAGGAGCGTTATGGATTATACAACCTTTATTTTGTGATATCCTCGACTAGGAAATTTTAGCTTCTGTTACTGAAGAGGGCCAGACATTGGAGAATTTTTAAAGCAGAATCTTAATGGTTTCATATCTTTCTTCCAGTATATTTCTTTTCTTCTTTTTATGTTTGTGGCAAACTGTAGTCTTTTAAACACCACCCAAATACTGCTCCTGTCATTAATTGCCAAGCCATAGTTGGTGTCAGTGCTAACAGTTAGATGCTTAGTAACTTTTCAAGCCTCAAAGCCTGGCAGTTTTCAAATGATTAGAGTTCTGAATGTAGCTGTGATATAGTTGTCCTACCTTCTTACAGGCTGCTTTCTAAAATATGATTTTTATATATATGAACATACTTTTATTCATGTCCATCAACATAAAAGACTTTGGAACAGATTTTACCATACTTCATTTTGTAGGCAGGCGTCTCTGTTACTTTGTTGATAGACTGTGGGTATGCTCTGTATCTTCCTGCAAAAATATGAATTCTACCATTTAACTTCTATCAGAAAACAGCGTAGGAAATACTGTTGCAACATTGTATAAACCATGTAGCAGATGGTAAATGTGAGACCTTAAAAGAGGGAAAGGAGATATTATGTAAAATAAGAACTGAGCGGCAAAGAGTTTTCATTCACTCTCACAGCCTCTGAAGCCCCAGAGTGTGTGTCCAAGAGGTCCATCCAGCAGCCGGGCAGCAGGACAGGGGTGTTCACAGTGTCCGTCCAGCAAAAAGGCACCACGATGCTTGTGTCCAACTGTTAGGTCTGGAATCCATGGCCATGGTGTGGGTGGTGAGGATGCCAGGTGCCACATTCTCCTCATGTCCTGTGTTCTCCCTCAGCTGCCAGCAGATTTTGGATATGTGTTTTTGGAGCTGACAGTGATCAGTGTCTCCATCCTGTCCCACCTCTGTGAGTCTTTAGGAGTCGCTATGGTTCTTTGTCTCTAGATCTGGGTGTGTTGAGAAACTGCAGCTGGATGTGCCGGGGGTTCTCCATGACCTGCTCACACGGTGCTGTTCACGCAGGCCGTGCTGAGAACCCCGCTTCTCCTGGTGCCTCCACAGCCAGACCTTCCCCTTCATACCAGTCTGAGCCTCTCAGTTAGGTCACTGCAATGCTTTTTAGAACTTATAAGGATGTATTGAAAACAGATAAAGGTTCTTATTGTGGAGAAAGTGAACTAATTCCTGAAGTAAATCAGAATCTGATAAAAAGTTAAAATGAAAGTTGAGGAAGGTAGGAGAAAAAAGCTTTTTCTTTTCCCTTTGGATTCCATTACATATAGCTCAGATCTTTTAAATGACCAATTTAGCCATATATTTTGGCGTTCCACGCACAAGCATGTGATAACCTATTTTTATTTCAGATGTGACTAGTCTCCTCCCCTGGAACTGACAAAGAAGCTGTTAACTCCGAAAGCTTGGTGTGTTTATGGTGGCTAAGAATAGCACCACATTGCACCTAGTATTGTCTTCTTACAGAGGTCCAGTTCCAGCGCTGGCTATGTCTGCATGCTATGTGAGATTTTTTCGACAGGTTTGTGCTGTGCCCTTGCGCTTTCTCTTAAGACTTAAAGCCCTGAAGGCTGTCATCTGTTTTTCTAAGGAGTTGTACAACTTCAGATTCTTGTTAGTTTAGTTTACTTTTATTTGCAGTTAGCATAGACAAATTTCTTCAGAAGGTCTGGTTAGAAATACAAGTGTCTCATGCTTACTTTAAAAAAAAAAAATACAGTTAACTAGGGCTTCATGTGAACTCAGCGTTACCTTATGCTATTAAAGACTTAAAGTGCTGGGGAGCCTCAAAATACAGTTCCCACACTAACCACAGAAGCAAAACAAATTTGGATGAGTGGCCTAGTGAACAATCCTGAATCTTCTGGGTATTCACTAATTTTGAAATTCATCAAACTTATTCCCCCCCCCAGAAAAAATGAAAATAGACATTCCAGACCATCACCTACTCAGCAGTTGACATTGCTGTTTTTCTGTGGAGTTTGGTGAATGAAAGGACTTGGCTCAGAAGAGTACATTTGGTAAACACAAAAACACAGACAACTGCAGCTAGTTTCAAAACAGGGCATTTACGACAACATTGTAAGATATGCATGTGCTGTCACAAGGAGATTTATGCTCTAGTTGAAAAAGAGTCAACCTCTGTGGTGTGCTGTCTCTTTTGTTAGTTGTACTGGGAGCTGAAACCCATGACAGTCAAATTTTCTGAAGAGCTGGTCCCCTCAGTGCAGGGCAGAAAACTTTAGGGAATGTGCTCAATATGATTTTTTTTTTTTTCAATTAAATTTAGGTAGTTATCTGGATCTGCAAAAAATTGGTTTTTGTTCTTTCGTTTTGACTCCTCAGCAAAATTACTGTAAGGATATACTTTTGAAAATGTTGATTTTCTTTTTCTTCCTCCTTGGCATGTTTGTGTTAAATGTTTCAGATTGAGTTAGCCTTCAGAGGTTTATTTTCCTTTTCAGCTCCTGCATTCAAATGGAGGATTACTAGGCAAAACTGACAGAATCGGAGCGTAGAACAGTTGTTCTTTCCTGAAATTGATACTTAATGCATGAGACTTATTCTAACCCTGATTTGTGTGTTCTTGAGCATATTCTAGTGCTCAAATGTATTTGCTTGCTTGTTCTCTTTTTTTAATCCTTGTTTGTATATCTAACACTTTTAATTTTCAAACCATACCTCAATATCAGAAATACTATTGTCATATTTCTGAGTACTTCACTAGACAGTTACTCCCAAAGATGTGAAAATGCTCTTTGAATGGACCCAGTCTGGGCTAATGTAAAGTTTTTGAGCTTTAACTTGTAGAAATATTTTTCATCTGAAATTATTAATATGGAGCGTATTAAAATAAATTAATTTGGTTTCTTTAAAGATTTTTAAAAATAGAGTTTGGGGTTTTTTAATGATACTTGATTTGAAGTTATTGGTTACTTTATAACTGATGCTCCAGAGTCTTTTTCCAAAATAGCTTTTTACAGCAAAGCTGCCAGTATTCATTACTTTTTGCATTTACTCAGGAAAGGTATCAGTTTGACATTAATGAGGATAATTGAGGATAATGAGCATAATGAAGATAATGAGGAAAAAGTCTTTTCCTCTTTCTAGTGGGAGCTGAAATTGCCCTCTTCTCACAAGGAAAGAATAAGCAGGCAGTGGGAGGGGCAGTGGTTAAACAAACTACCTTGGGTTGTGCTCAGCGAGATAACTCTTTGCAAAAGCTGCTGGCTTCTGACGCTATCTTTTTGGAAATAATATAAAGTGTAAAGTTGTTGAGCGTTTTGTCATTGTGTTTTTCTTTCAGTAGTGCATCAGTAGGGTGTTTTGTATCTTTAATTCTTCAAACTGAGGATGTGGAGTTTTGTTTTTCCAGAGAAATGTGGATTAGGGAAGATGAGAGAAGGTATTCAAGTTTCTTTTTCTGTTGCTGGTTAACAAAAGCATGCCTATTATTACTTTGACCTTGTTACTTGATGCGGTTTTTGTGTGTGGTATATATGGATAGGTTAGTATATTAAAAGGAAACAAAACGTCGTCATAGATGATATGTTTGCAGTGACAAGTGTTAGATTTAAGTTGTCTGTGCATCCCATACATCGATGTGTTTGTATCCCTTTGACACTATAACCTTGCCTTAGTTTTAGTTTGTTACATACTGCTTCTTAAAGCTTTAGATTTAGGGTTTAGTTTGTGCTTTTCTTTCTCTTTACATAATTAGCGTACTATAAAAATGAAGTCTTTATTCAGAGTAAGTTCACTGTCATCATTGCTGTGGAAATGTGTGCTTCCTTAACTTGTAGAACAGCATATATGGAAATCTGGAATAAACACTGGCAAATATAATTATTTTTCTTTCTTTCTCTTTCTACTCTTCCAGTCCCCAAGCCAGACTGGTGTATCTTCTAACTGCTGCCTTTGCCTCCCTTATGCTTCTTAATTTAACATCACTTAGCCAAGCATTGATAGAACTTCACAGCCTTTGTTATTGTTAGCTCATGCTTAACATAGGATTCAGAGCATCAATACATTTCCATACTGGTGTAGCCTTCAATTTGATAGTCCAGGAAGGAAAAATGGATTCCTCTGTTAGCAATAAATGCTCTGTTCTCTGCTGTGCTTCTCCCACCCCCATGGGCTGAGCAAGGCACACTTTCCATACTAAGCAGAAACAGCATGGGGGAGAAAGTGTGTGTGCAAGTTTACCTGCAGACTTAACTTCACTTGAAGTTGACCATTGTTCTGTGGCTCTCAAACTGCAGTCCTTCAGCCAGGAGGGGGCATGGAGAGAAACCAAACTGCCCCTAGCAAGCTTAAATTTGCTCAATAGGGATCTGCATCCCCCTTGGAAACTTCCTCTTAAAAGAGGGGGGAGCAGGGGGGAATCTGCTAATAGCAAAATACTGGAAAACATTGATACAGGGGTTAGGATTATACATAACTGCTAAGCTCAAATGGATACCTTATTCCTGGATCCTTATTGGTGCAGTTTAGATGAATGTTTGCAGCCAGGCTTGGAATCCAGCAGTGAGCCATGGGATGAGATGGTGTCAACATTTTCAGCTTTTACATTGTCAGAAAGTTGTAACTGCTTGTTTGTAGAGAAGAAATTGATGGCATGAATCATTAGAAGTGATGCCAGATAGCTAGGCATCTGAGCTGAGTTCCTTCCAGTTGTCCTTCTGACTCCAGGAGTTAGAACTGAGGGAGTACGGAAAGATGTGTGGTGCTTTTATGGGTTATGGCCTCTCGGCTATTACGTGAATGCACAGTACTATCTAAAAGCATGAGGACCATGACTGGTATGGTGATGAGCCGGAGTTTATAGGTCCCCATGAAAGCCAGAGAATACTACTAGCTCAGACTTAGTGGTGGCTTGGTTTACATTTTCCTAAGGGCAGGTGGATCAGAGGATCTAGCAGAACAAGCCAAAGTTACACTATTTTATCCTTGTCCTCCAGCATAGGATTCAAAAGGAGGTTGTCATCTTTACTCCTGTTGCAGTAATAATTTTAAATAAAAAATAAGTCTCAGACATTGCTATTTAAAATTAGTAGTGTAAGCTACCCCTCCCCCCCCAATTTAATCATGCTGGAATAGAATTGCTTCTGTGTTTGCACTTTCATTTCTGAGGATATGACTTAAAATGCCGTAGAGGCCTAACATTGAGTTACAGGAAGTAAAGAAACAAGTTTAGGGGTTTTCTAATGCTTATGTGGTTACTCTTCTGAGGGAATACAAAATTTGTAAATGAGTGAAACTTGGCAGTTATATATGTTTAGTTATAAAAGGAAGCTGAGATATCCGGGTGCGTCCTCTGTTACCTGACAGCACAACGCTAGTACTTTGCTGGTGCTGTGCAAATTATCTTGACAGTGGGGTCATGTTAAGTCTTCACATTAAGTCTCCTAGGAGAGAAGACGGTAGGTAATAGATATGTGCTTGGAGTGGTATCTTTTCTCTTCGAAGTTTGCAACTTGATTATAGAACTGTGTTCCAGCAGAAATTCATATATTAAGTCTAAGTTGCTTTATTATGTATGCAGCTTTAAATGGCATTGAAAATTACCATTGGGAATTTAATTTATAGTCCCGACCTTTACATTCCTGCCATTATCCTACTTCCAGATGTGATGGATTGTGTTCTAGATTATGGACAGATGAAAGAGGCTTATATACTTTATATTCTTTTAAACTGATCTTGCATGAGAACTGCTTTCTGACAGTAAAGCAAAGCATGTTAAATATATTAGCAGTTTGGAAGTATGCTATGAAATCAATTTGATGTCTTTCAAAGTGAAGATTTCTGTGAAAGTCAAAGCATGATTTTTAATTAAAATGGTTTACCTGAAGTTTTCTATTCTGGCAGTTATTCTAGAAAAGGAATTACATAAACTACATTTTTAATGGTCTGACATTTTAATGGTCAGGATTTCCTGGTGGCATGCCATAATCAAGAATGACTGGGCAGGACTTGAGACAACTGAGTTCAAAGCGATTTCCTCTTCCCCCTCCAGTTTTTGTGCTTTATCACATTGTTTTCCATTGTGTATGGTTTGGTCTTTTGGCACCTTGTGCTATCAGAATTATTTTTTAATTTCTTCTTTTTTTTTTCATGTCTGATAATAATCTCCATGTCTGGTCTACCATAGAAGGCTCTGTAAAGTGATTCACATGATGAGTTTATACTTCTTCCTGCATATGCGCTTAGCAGTTTCGGCCAGTATTTCCCATCTATGTCCTAGCTGTTACGTTGTTAAGGATTTTTTAAAAATGTAAATATGTAAAATTGGTCTTACATGCATCTTGGTGATTTTTTTAATTTAATTTTAAATTTCTTGTTTGCAAAAGTAGTTCCTTGCACCATAGATGGGACATTCTGCCCTGCCATCCCATGCGAAGTTAGAATTACATAGCGTGAGAGATCAGGTGAGCTTTAGCAAATATCTTTGAGACTGTAGCTTGTAGTGGTCTTTGCTGCTCTCGAGCCCAACGTTCTCAGTGGACAGAGTGAGCCCAGCAACGACTAATAGTCTGTTTCTGACTGGCTGCCCTGGATGTCCTGACGCTGTCCTGAATGTCAGATCAGACCTCTTTTTCAGATTGCATGCATTAATAAAAGTATTTGTGGTTTCTACCTTCCATAGACATAAAATACTCGCCCATCTGATTTAGGTGTTTGTATGTGATGCACGTGGCTGCTGTTCGTCCTGTTCAGTTACAATTCTATACAGACGCAGGTTCTCCATATACAGTATGAGGATAACGTGTTACTCTGCTAACAATTNTTTTTTTTTTTTTTTTTTTTTTTGATCTGAAAGAATCTTGGCTCAGGGATAAACACGTAAGCTGGTATTTTGCAATTCAGTAGAGGTGCTCTTTTTCCACAGATGAGAGAGGTTTAGAAAGGTGACTTTGCTGGGTTGCTACTTCTCACCTATGTATAAAGATAAGAGGAATGACTAGCGTAGTCCTTATTTAAGAAGTGGCAAAGCCAGCAGGATTTACTTGGGGAAATTCATAGTCCAGTTTCTCTCTTCTCAGGTATCTGAGTTTAGGCAAAAAAAGTTTTTAAAATTAATTTTCCTGATTTTATCTCTGTTATCTATTTTACCTTTCTATCTGTTCCTGAGTTTCAGGGAAGAAATAATATACCTATTTTATTTTTTGAGACTTCTGAAAATAAAGTAGGGAAGAGACTGCAAGATATGAAGTCCCATACAGGGACTGGAATGTTTGCTGGTTAGAAATTGCTTGGCCATTAAAGCAGCTAGGCAAGAAGAATTTCTTGTTCCCTTCACAATACTTCCTCAAAGAGTGTCTGAATATTAGTACAAAAAAGGGGGAAAGGTGCTGTGTGGCCGAGAATATAGCAAAAAGTCTCCAGAAGATTTTGGTGATGGGGAGTTTAGAAGGAGGACAGACACCTTTCAAGGACTTGTCTGTGTTTGACATATAGGGGACTGACTTCATACATCTCAGACTATGTTCATAGGTGTGGAAAAGATGGAAGAGAAATTTTCTTCTAGGCTTAAATTGTTGTTGTCTTTTTGTTGTTGTTGGTTTTGTTTGTGTTTTTTTCTTTTTTTTTTTTTTTTTTTTTTTTTTTAATAACAAAACCCATCACTTCTAAGTTTGAAGCAGTATTACCAAAACCTAGTTCTCTTTTGCTTTCTCCCTTGCAGGAGACTGGTTAGATTTCTAGACAGCATTATGCCAAATGAAAATCTAAAAATTGGAGTTTATGAATAAAATTATCAGATACATGAACAGCAGTGGGGAAAAAAGACTACAGAATCTTTGGAAGGACCAAACTACCTAGTTATAAGGCAGAACTTCAAATTTGACGATCGTCAGTAGCAACAAGACTGTATCTGCTAAGGGATTGAAATCTGGGCCAGATACCTAGAAAACTAGATGTTGCCAGTTTAAGATTTTATGCCTTAGAATTACTGCTGTGTGTCTGTGTTGGCCTGAAGCAGTGTCTCAGTTAACATTTACTAGCAGAGGAGTCTGCATTTTGGGGAAAGCTAAGATTAAATTTCTTGCCTGTGTTTTCAGAGGCTTTGAAAGCAGAAAACAAGCTTCATGTGAGTACCTGTAACTAGACAAATTGGCAGCTGCTCTTGTAGTTGAGTCAACTTTCCATAAAGAAAATGTGTTCATATTTGTTGGGGGTAGAAAAACGATTTGTATGACAAAGCTTCAGAGGAGTTCTGTGAGGTTTTTGCTCTGTGGGTTTTTTGAGCGCAAATGAAAGCTCAGCTGACATAGTAGCAGTTCCCACAATATACTCAAAAACCTTATGTTTCCTTTCCATATTCCCTCCCAGGGCATCCTTCACATTTTAGCCATATGCTTAATTAGCTACTTGTTGAAATAAACTTATCTTCTGTTTATTGATGCAGCATTCATTTATGTTTCTTTGTTCCAGAGCTTGGGTAAAATGTAATGTAAATGTATCTGAAGCTTCTTGGATAAATTGTCAATAGGGAAGTGTTTCTACTGCAGAAGTAAAATGTAAGTTCCGGTTTAGACATGGAGGGGAAGTTATCAATACACATAAAACTTCCTCTCGCTGAAAGGTTTGACTTGGCTTTACAAACATAACACTGAACCATGCTGCTGAGCTAAGCCAGTTCTAAGCTTTACAGGTGGGTAATCCATTCATCTTATTAACATGTGACATTTTGTAAATGCCCAACAAGAATACCAGCTACTACTGCTGGTTCTTTAATTCTTTTCATCAAGTTCACATAAAATCAGTGAAAGAGAGAGAGGTAAATGAGAATTTGCAATCTGGCCTCTTACTCCATGCGTCTTGTTAATGAGATAATGGTTGTTCTTTGCCTATGTAGTGTAATTGGACTTGTGGAGCCATGATCTTTGTTAAATATTTTCCAAAGATAATTCACTGTATACTGCCAGTGCAGAGAAAGACAAGAGAACACCATACCTTATGTCACTGGATGAATTAGTTGTGTAGTCTGTATTGAAAATAATAAGATGTTTGTTCATCAGGAAGTATGTATCCAGACTAAGATATGAGAAATACGGGAGAAAGAGCAGGGTTTTTTCTTTTTCTTGGTCATGTATGTGCCATGTATTTGGACTGATTTCAGTTTCAGCCACTGTGTTTATATTTGTGGTGTTACTGATCAGTAGGTGTAGGTTATGTAAAGCAAAGGAATATCTAGGTAACCCAATCTATGAAAATTTGTGTGGTCAGTGTCCCTTAATAGATATATGATTTTACTGGCAACAACCGTGGATTTTATTCACGTTATTTACATTATTTTGTAAAGTGACATGATGATGGTGTCAGGAGGCTGCTGTGCCTCTCCCTTCACTTTCAGGTTTTCATTCAGTATCAAGAATAATTTTTTTATTAGGTACTTTTTTTTAATGCATCCTAAGAATGCCTCAAAAAATGACATCTAGCAGAAACTTATTATCTTAGTCCATCTAAGCACATTGTTGAGAATAATATACATCACTGAAAAAACTGGAATAGCATTTATATATAACTGGAAGTGGTTAAAGTAAGTATATATTTTACAAGTTTGCAATTTCTTTTATTGTAGTCTATTAGCACAGTTTAAAAAGAGTAACATTTTGCTGGTAAATGAGTGTTTATGAAATAAATGGAAGTATCTGGATAAATGCAGTGTAATGCAGAAGTATCCACCATCTCTACAAAGCCTGCTGACTCTAGTGCTTGCATGATGCTGGTGACCCAGGGAACCAGCTGGAGCCTTGTGTGCAGCGGTGCTGGCTGTGCATGAGATCAGCTGGAATTCAGTACAGCTAGAGCGAGTAAGGCAGTAATAAATCTAACTGAAGGACAGACTCCGTGAGCTATCGCTAGTGGTACGTAGTTTGGACAAAAAACAGTGAAGTAGACCTGGCTGGTATACTGTGCTGTCACATGCTTTGGCAACCCAGATAAACCGGCTGGGTAAATGAATACCAACTGCATCCTCCTGTTGCTGCTCTGAAAGCAAATCCAGGAGATTTAAGTGAAGAATGGCTCTTTGGTTATATTTGTCTATGGACTGGAGGCTAATATTTAGAATGTGCATCTGCTATTAGAGCAGTGTATGCTGAACTTTGTTGTCTTCCTGAAGGTGTTCACCATTTCTCTCAGTCAAATCATGGGGTTTTTTCATTGATATGAGCAAGGAGACTTTGGAAACAATAGAAACCTGATGGTCTACAGGAATTGCAGAATTGTGGAATAATAGCATTACTGAAGAGGTCTGGTCTGGAAAACAGACTGCTGGTCTGGGACACAGGAAACCTAGGTTTCACTTTTTGGCTGTGCTCATAATTTGTTGGGATGATACTGGATAGGTTGCCATCTCTTTTGTGCATTGACATCCTTATTAGGACAAAAATAATGATTCCTTTGGTAAAGTAACTGAAGATTTGTTGCCATGAAGCACTCTACCAATTGTTACAGATATGTTGCCATGAATATTACTATCACTTCTGTGAGGTAGGATGAAATGTTCCAGATGTTTATCAGAGTAGAAGACAAGGAGTTTAATTAAAACTCCTTTAAATAACCACACAGATAATACTTTCAATCTTTGGGAATTTTTCGTATTGTCAGTTGGACATTGAAACCCTATTCTGCAACAAGTATCACAGGAAACTTGAAGTACCTGTGATATTACATGTTCTGCAAAAATAATAATAAAAAGCTTGATCATTAAATGTAAGCTGTGTAAAATGATTTAATACCTTAGCAATGAATTTAAAAATAGCAACCAAGAATATGATCTGCTTGATGAAAACTCTGGAGGCTCTCTCAAAAGTGTGTTGAGTATCCTTATTTTGTAATTGGATACCTTATTTAAAATACAAAAAATAATTCTAGATGTATTTTCAGGTATCTCGAAGGAGGGGAGATACCTGGTGGAAGTTTTGCTCCAGTCTGACCACTCCAGCTTCTTGAGAAACAGGAGTAACTGAAAGCAAATTTCAGTTAAAGGAAAAGATGAGAAAGTACTGTCTTAAGAACATATGAAGTGTCAACACTTGGCTAAGTGTAAAGTAGTACCAAAAAAGTGTATGAAAGCTAAAAATCATCATTTCATATTAGCCATGAGGTAAATGTTTTCATCGACTGTCACAGGCTGGGGTGCGTTTGTTACCTTTTGGTGCCTGCTTTGTATGTTTGAATCCAGAATAATCTTGTTGGTAAACAGGGACACTACTTACATCCTCAAATACTCGGTGCGTTTGGGCTATGCAGAGAGAAGCAGGATGATAAAAATAGCGTTCTTTAATACCACCTTGGGTATTAAGTAACCTTTCCTAGTTCTGGACACTTGTGTTCAACACGAAACAACTTTGTTTCTAATTTAGCATACATCAGGGTGTGTTGCCTTTTGACCTAGGAGTATGCTGTCTGTCTAATTATCCTTTGTATTGTTTTACTGTTCCTTGAAACTATCCAAACAATTTGGTGTGGCCCTAGCAACCAAACAATACTGTTTAACAGAGATTTCCTATGGCACTTGCTCCCAGATTTCCCACGTAACGCTAGCTCACATCAGCGCAAACAAACAGGATATTGTTTCAAGTGAATAACATTCAGTATTTTCAAGCGATTTATGAAAGTAGTTTTATGTTTTTGAACTGTTGTGAATGGTATGATTTTTTTGGTTCCAGATTTCATCTGAAGTTCTGTAGAATGGTCCATGTTTTGAAGCTTCAAAACAATGTTTGAAACTTAAATTTTCACTGGCAGCTGAGAGCAGAAAATGGTTTATGCTTTGACGGCAAAGAATAGCAGAAAGAAATTATTTAATCCTGTCCTGTAATGAGATTTTTTTCCCATTAAACATGCTATTTAAAATCCACATAGACCTCTCTTACAGTGTTATTGATTTGGAAGTTCATGAGTAAATTAATCCCACTGAACATAGTTATTCCAGATAATACTGTTGTTTGCCCTAGTTAAGAAATCTGATAATAGATTTTGGCTTTTCTTTAAGGAACTACTACATATCTTATTAAACACAGTCAAGCTCCCTCCCCTTTTTGTTTTTTTTCTGTGTGTGTTTAACTAACTTACTGGTTTTACATAGCAGATAAAACCATGAGCATTGTCATGTACAAGGCAAGAGTCATTAATGTGAACCATTAATGCTGTCATGAATTAGAGTCCTCAGCAAGTTCATAGATGAAAGTAAATCCTAGTCATTTATTCTGCCTTTTGAATACACTGGTGTTTCAGCAAAACTAAGATACTTGTAATCCTCTCGTGGCAGCATTTGTAACTGCTTCAGTTTGACATTTTTCACTTGTTTTTTTGGGGAGGTTTATTACCAGCTGAAGAGTTTGTGCATGTGAACACAGAGATTAGTAACATGTACGACTGTAGGATAGCCTTAACTCTGCTTTGCTGCTGGAAGAGTAAAAAGGCAAGTGCTGTCCCTGCATTGAGTCTCCTCTTTGTGCTGGGGCAAGCGTATGTATGGTCATGTGGTGAGTGAATTGGACAACTGATTGTGTCAAAATTAACCTGGGGAAAAAAATTAATGCATATGCTGCTTTTCCAGTTCAGTTCATTACACAGCTGCACAGTTGTGTTTGCACAGAAGGAGGATGGTACAGGGAAGGAGATAGCTGGCTGGGAGGGATTGCATCCTGTGACAATACTGCAGCAGCTTATGCCTTCCGAAGGGGGCTGTGTGAAGCTGCAGCCAAGGAGCAGGGTCTGTGGTATTGCAGGCTGATGTAAGACTGTCCTGGATCCATGTTCCCCTGGCTTTCGTGGTCATGCCCTCTGCCTTGCACTGAAATTTCTGCAACACTTCTGGGAGCTGGTCTCGTTGTAGTCCAGTTGCTTCTTATTTTCTTGCCAGGGTTAGGTTTTTTTGTCCAGTTTACCCATTTTGAGTTGATGCCTGTGTTGTTATACGAGCCTGGGGTGAGGATTTGCCTGTATACAGCCTTGGGGTTTCATCCATAGTGAGAGAAGCTGTTCTGTAGCTTGGAAAGTTAACATACTAAGATGGTCTCTTACTGAGGATTAGTTTACTGATGCAAAGTAAAGATAGTACTTTGAAGATGATCAGCTCTTAAGAATCAGGAAAACATTAAATGACAGGGGCTTTTTAAGGCGATCTTTTCAAAACTGGAGACAAATGTATTGTGTGAACACATCATTAAGACTTGTCTAGATAAGGCAAATCTAGATGTAGTTCTGGGTTCAGGAGCATGTTAGTCCTTCTCAGTTTTCCTATAGAGAGACAAGAGCTGGTTGAGTACCAGCTTCTCACTGATCTGCAGCGTGGACTGGACCGGAGCTGTGGCATGTTCCTTTAAGTTCCCAGTCCTGATAATGCAGGGATTGCAACACACTCCAGTAGGTATGTCTAGGAGGAGCTAGAGCAGCTGCTTTGCTAAATTTCTTCTGAGCAGACACAGCTAATGATGTCCAAAAGGAGATTTAAACTTCTCATTTCTTTCCAGTCTTTTAGCTTCAATATGTGATTTGAAATTAGAGTCCAATTGGTTGGACTGAGTAGAACAAAGCTTCAGCTTTCTTGGAAACTCTCATATTTAGTATAGAAACAACTGTTTACTTAGAAATGCGTGGTATCTGTTAGTCCTTAGGTACTCGATTTTTCATTTTGGTCAACTGCAGATGGGTATGAAAGGAGAGTTGTTAAAAAAATCTGTGTCGCAGCATTTCGCTGTTTTGTCTATCTCATGCTTGGTATTTTTGTTTGTTACCTACTATGGCTAGGAAGGATATATTCCTTCTTTTAGCTTCTCCTCTCCTCACACCTCTGTGCTCTTGTTCTTGACAGATAATGCATCTCTCTCACTTCCTGGGCTGCCTTTGGAAGCATCAGGGCTTAAGAGTGACAGGAACATGGATGCTGGAGAATGTAGACATTGTAAAGAAATTAAACATTTTTTTAAAGCGCCTGGCATGTTTATGCCTCTGTACTGAGGGACAAGCCAATCATCAGATCTACGATAAGAAAGAATTTTTCTTTCAAGTCAGATATTTTGGGTTGTCTTTGCAGCATGCACTTTGATCTGTTTCCTAAGACCTTTGTGTATTTTCACCTAGCAAACTTCCACCATAGGGACTTAGAATGTGGCAGTGTCTTTGATCTCCCATTGCCTGCACTGTGTGGCACATGCTCTTCTATGTCTTTTAGGACCTCTGTAACCAAGATCAAAGTGCTAGAGGATGTTCAGAAATGCTTTATGGCACATGGTGTGCGTGCATGTTGTTCTGGTGTTGCCCCCGGTTGCCAGGAACTCAGCTCTGTGACCTTGGCAGGACCTTCCAGCCTCGAAGACGGCATACTGCAATTGATGTACAGGAAAAAATAAGCATTAATCTAACTAAACAGCATGTTCGTACAAAAAAAACTTAAGGGAAAACATAGAGGTCATCTGTAGTACTCCCAACCCTATGCGAGGTAACCTTCCTTTTTGATTAGAGGCTAAGGTAGCTGTGACCTTTCTGTTTCACTCATGCTGAATTGTTGTTCGCTTCAGTAATGCGTTTGATAAATGATTACTTTCTATGGAAGTTGAGGAAGTCTGAGTGATGTAAAATGTAACTTTCTGAAGTGATAGAAGAAATTAATTATGAATGGCTGAGAGTCAAACTTGGGAAGATGCAAAGTGAAGTACTAAAGGTTTGGTCTCCATGGCAACCAGTATTTTAATGAATGAGTTTAACACTGAAAAAATGTTTGAGTAAAAATCATGGATAATATTTAGTTAATAGGAATTGCGTGTGTACAAGTTGAAAACACACAGAAATTTTGGAAGTTCGTCAAAACTGGCCAAGTGCATCTCCTCACCCTTTAACTGCAAAAAGCTGTAAAGATGCTTATCTGAACAAATTGTGATATGTAATACCATAAAGTAGGCTGAGACTAGGCTCCTTTTTACAACTCTCTTAGGAAAATAAAGTCTTAATATCAGTAGGTAAGAATTCTTAATATCAAGTCCTAATATCAATTAAAAAATAACATCTGCAATCATGGAATATGCTAGAGAGATATCGATACCTTTCTGGGTAGATCTGTGGCATCAGTAGGGATGTCAGAAGCTACTTTGATCTATAGTGTGCAAAACAAGAATTGTTATGTGTGTGTTAAACTCATACATGAGTTCTGATGCCTCGTTTTCGGTACTGCAGTTGCCATAGGGTGGCAGCTGTGATAATAGAGAAATGTTTTTGAGTGCTTAGGGAGAAAAATAAAATTAAAGGTGAATAAATATACATAAACTTAGTCTATGACAGTTTTAATACGAGAGTGAAAGTGCTAATCCTTAGAGAGGGAGACTGATATATTCAGTGTTATTTATATTGATCAATTAATATTTCTGATAAGGAACAAGTGTTTCAGATTTGTGACTAGAGAGTGGAGAAAAACAGTTAGCATGGCGTGTCTAGAAAGGGTTTGCGTTCTCGTTAGGAAAGTCAGCTTACGGGCAAAAAGTGCCCCCGAGAGGGGTCAAGGAAGTATTTCTCTTGAAGGTACTTGGACATCAAGTAGAAGCTTGAACTTCATGGACTATTTATAAAAATTGGATCAAGCAGATGCCTCTCTCCATATAGGGAGATAACCCTTTAAACTGAACCTTTTGATTTTTAGTCATACTTGTACTGAAGATACCAGATAGTAAAAACTCTAAACTTTATCATGGTCATCATACAGGTGTGTTCAGAATGGGGCTCTTCACACAGCATAAGACAGTTTTGTGTTTTGTCAATACCAGAAATGAGTTACATCGTAAACCCTTATGCAACTTATCTTTAGAGTAGAATTTCCCACCTAATTTAAAAAAAAAAATAAAAAAATCCTGTTGAATGTTATAGCTAGTTATTTCCTTCTTCTGGTTTACAGAATTTACTGTGTGAATACATTTGTGTAGTGGACGGGAAAGTAAAGAAGTGACCGGCACTGTGTTTAGAAGCTCTGTTTTAATGCTTTTTATTTTTCTTTTTTCCTATAGCCTCCACACGACCCAGCAGAGTAAATAAACGCAGAGTTTCTCCAAGTGTTGCTTCCACCTGGGAAAAGAGAGGCATCATCATGTCTAACATTACTATTGATCCAGATGTCAAACCTGGCGAGTATGTCATCAAAAGCCTCTTTGCTGAATTTGCTGTTCAAGCTGAAAAGAAAATTGAAGTTGTAATGGCTGAACCTTTGGTGAGTCCTTTTTCTTCCATAGTATCCCTTGAAATGGTCCAGCTTTTTTTCTAAAATAGCCTGATTTATCATAGGTATGGTTACTGAAAAAAAACCCATCCCCAGATAGTGACTTTTCAAAGGGATTACTTCAAGAATGAATAGGCTTCTGCAAACAGGGTTGCTACCTGGACTATATTTTATTGCCTTCCGTTAAAACTGTTATGTGATGGTTACTGGAAACAAAACCTGTTAGTATTCATAAGTTCTGTAAAGTTACAAAAGGAAATAGCAACAACAAAAAATGTTCCTTCATTAACACTGCAAAGTGTTTTCTGTTGATGTTTCTTTGAAATAATACATCTTTTCTTGAACATATATCAAAGTATTTGGTTTGTTTTTCCAAGTGATGACACTAACACCTGGAAGAATATAGCAGCCAGTGTGTGTGTGTGTGTGTGTGTATATATATATTTTTTTTTTTTTAATTTGGAAATTTCACTCAGCTGTGATTTTAGTTTGTTTGAGTTATGAGTTAGTATTCATATCTCTTTAAAGTGTGGAGTTGGGTTTTTTTAACACAAGTGATTTACCATTCTAATGTTCAATGGGAAATGAAAATGCACCCTCTAGTCTCAACATATGTAATATAATAGTAATATCTTCCATGCAGTAATGCAGCTTCTGATGTTCTTGACTTTGCTCAGTTCCAACGTTCTTGTCCCTATGCTTTTCTTCCTCCTTTAATTCTCATAACAAATTTGTTTTGAATATATTTTGTAGTGCAGTTTTTCTCAGATTTTTTTATTCAAGGATGCATATAGCCTTTTGGGGGAAGAAAGACCTCACAGCCACCTAATATTTAGCTTAATTTTAGTGGTGAAGATTCATGAAGTGCATACTGACTAGCTAAAAAAAAATAAAATTCAAATTTTATAACAAATGGGGCAGATGCACACCTTTGTTACAATTTGCTGCAATCACGTAGTCATCCTGTGCACACAAGATGCGACATGGATGCTGCTGTAAGAGCAGTATATGACTATGTAGAACGAACTTTACAATAAGCTGTGTTTGACATGTTGAATGGAGCATACGGTGGCAGTCTTAATTCAGATGTTTCTCCTCTTGTAACCATCGTACTTTAGCAGTTCCTAAAAGAATTTATTTGTTTGTTTGTTGGTCACCCCTCTGAGAGAGTAGGCCTGATCTTGGGTTGGAAGGGCATGCACTCAAATGCTTGCATCTCCATTTCTCCTTCTGGCGTCAACACCTGCTACCACCCACTGCATGCCAGGTCCTCTCACTACCTCTTCCTCTTATTGCTGTTCTCTCCCTAATTTTTACCAACTTGTTTTTGCATAAGGGATGCTTCTTTCTGTTCATTTCTTCTAATCAACTGAAGGTAGAGTATAATGCATAGGACAGGCTTACTGATTTCAGAATTGACAGAAATAAAAATCCTACAGCACTACAGGATGTTTTCCATGTTGTTCAGCCAGGAATAGTTCCTGCAACATACATTAAATTTTTATTTCTATATAGATGCACTTATATTGTTAGAATGCAATTTTAAGTTTTATTAGTTCCTTAATATATGCAGGGGCCTGTAACCTCTGCATTACTATGTCCTTGACCTATTTTGTCCAAGAGATAAAATAGATATGGCATGCAATGAATTTAAGTGTTGAAATCTTAAATTTAACTTCTTTTAGTTACAGGCAAAAGATAAAATAATTTGAAATGATAACTCTGAAGTCAACTAAATTGAAGGGCCTCTGTTTGTAACTGCTCCTTGCTCTTTATTACTGTGAATGACCCTGTTAGAGAAAAAGGCACATGTGAGCGGTTGGACCCCAGTTTTGAATTTTTAGGAAAAATTTTACAAGCAGCAGTCCAAAAGAACACAAAAACTGGTGCTAAACATGTTCTGTGGTGTCACTGATTGGATCATCTTCAGCTAAAACCATTAGTAGATCAATGGCTGAGGAAAAACATTTCTTTATACACACCTACTTAGGTGTACATTGTGTATATATGTGTGTATGTTTGTGTACCAGGCAAGCCAGGAACTTAAACACAATTTGTCTGTTTCTTTATAGACTTCTAAAAGAGTTAGGTATTCAGGAGAGTTTGATAAGAAAGCACAGAAACATTTGTAGGAAAAGGGGCACGCAAATGGTGAAGGGTACGTTGTTAAGCAAGAGGAGAGCTGTGGAGGTGGTGATGCTGTGGGTGGGAATGCAGGCAGCTCCACTCGGGGTGGTGATCTGCGTGCCTACTGCTGGGAATGCTGCTCCCTCGGCCCCTTTTCTGTTCATCTGCTAAACATATGGGGAGGGTAGCACTTGGCCAGAGTGACGTGGTCTGCCTGTGATTCAGATATGCTGAAGAGGGCTTTTCCAGTAGACACAGCTAGTTTGGAGTTAAATCTCCTAACCAACGTAACTGGTTGCGTGGTAAATACAATAGCCCTGCAGTTCCTTGTGCTGCAAAACCTGTCCCTAGACCAGGTTAAATAAATACTCTGACAACAGTCCCAGCCTGCGTCTTCCTGCCATGCTGTTAACTGTTAAACAGATGTTTAAAAATCTGTTAATCACATAAAATCAAAGCATCTTGCCAGGTTAAAAATTAGAAAGCCCATGAAACTTAATGAATAACGCACTTTTCAAAAGAAGAGTGATTCCCAGCTCTTTTGTCTGCTGAGGTTCTATGGTGATTGCATGAAGTCTACATTAGTCAGGATATTTTATTAGTAAGATTCTGAAATTGTTATTTTGTGGGTGTACAGTATGCTTTGGGGTAAAATAGGAACTGATAAATATTAGTGGAGTAGTCATTTGTGAAAGTCTTTTTAACAGTTCTGTCTGGGTTCATTTGCTAAGTTGAATTCCTTTAAACAAAATATTTTAATGCAATCAGATGTTAATTTGCACATATAGCCAACATTCCTTATTTGATACTGGTGGGAAGGAAGGACTATATAGAAAATCAGCAATTTAAAAGAGGCACTGGAAGCTGTTGAAAAGTGCAACAACCTGAGCCTGTGTAATACAAAGAGGTGGAAGGGAGTCCTTGGGTGTCTGAATGAAAGGAAATACTAAAGTACTAAAGTTCTAAAATTTTTGTACATTAGTGTTTGATTATAAATACTGAATATTCAGTTCTAGCGTATGACATTTAAAAGGAAAGATAAAAGGCTGAAGGGGCACAGCAACGGTACTGACTGAGATTGGAGAAAAGCGTTTACAGGAAGAGAGGAAAGCCCTGTATCATTTTAGTGTAATTTGATTTTGTGGGATGACTTGTCTACAAATAATAAAGTTTATGTGGAGAATATATATAATGTTACATAAATCTTTAATGTGTTAGATGAAGCTGTTGGAGAGAATTTGGAGCCAGACCAATTAAAGTTGGGAGCTGGACGCTTTTTAAAACTTGAAGATGAACATGTCAGCAGGGGAGCAAAACTTAATTGCAAATAATAAAAATAAATAAAGTTTTAAAAATAGTAACTTCAGGTCAAGACAGCACCTGGGGTTGAGGAAATGATACCATTTTGGCAACATATGAGTTTCATCTATGAGTAACTGACCTGTGATTTTAAAAAGTAACTAAATGGTTTCTTTGGCTGTGAAGTTAGGATACTCAGTGAGTAACAAAGTAGTTTCCTTTCACTGATTTAATTAAGAGTTCTCTGCTTGTGAAATTTTAATACTGCAGAATTTCCAAGGTTAGGGAAAAAGCTTATCAGCAAATGCTTAAAATAAATGTTTCATGTTGCAAGTGTGACCACAGGAAGGAAGATCATCCTTTTAGTGAGTAAATGAAATTAAAACACCTTTTTTTCCCTTTTTTAAACCAATTCTTCCAAGTCTTTTGTAGTATTATACAGTTTTAAAGGAAAAAGGGCTCAGACACAATTAATTGTAGCTTAAAATACTTTTCCTCAGCTGAGCAAGGATGACTGTGAGGTATGATACCAACCTTCCCCAAATGTCAAGCAAACTGTACTGAAAAAGGTTAGTGATTAGGTAAACTGCTTACTAAATTGTAGTTCAGTCTCACATCTAAGTCAAAACCAGGAAGAGTATTTTGCTGCTGTTGGCAACAGGTTTATTTTATCCCATCACGGAGAAACTAAACATTGTTCAGACTAGTACTGTACGCTTTTGCAAGTCTTGCCTAGGTGCTTTCAAAAGGTTGTCTCAAAACTCTGAAGTTTAGCACTCTGCATTTCCTCAGCGCAGTGTTTCCCGTGCACTGCTCTGACACCGGGACAAGGATGCAGGCGCTGCACCGTGCTTGGGCTAGGGGAGGCAAGACGGCATCACTCTTCTGGTTTCTTACTTGCAGCTTGGAGGATGGAAACAAGTACGCTAGTTTTGCTGTGTTCACCTGAGCTGCCCTGCTGAGGTGTGCTAGCCACCAGAGGACGGTGCCAGTAAATACTGGAGAGGGGCCAACAGGTGGTACCTTTTTCCACGGGTGCAGTTGTTTGCACAGCACAGGCACGTCTGTTTACATCCTGATCTCTGCTGCCTGCCGTATGTTGACATTTCTGCTTTACACAATGGATGCAAACTGCTCTTTGGTTAATTCAATAGAGGGTTTTTTTTTCATTTCACTTGTAAAAGATAAATGTGGACGTATTATTTCTATCTGTCTCTGAACTTCAGGAAGCCAGGAAAATAATTCTTAAATTATTAATTCAGTGAAAGTTTCCAGACCTTTACTTTATGCTGTTGGATAGATTTTTGTAAGTCGTGTGAGATGAGTGGGGCCATGACAAAGCAGAGTTAGAAAAAGACATTGAAAGAAAATAAATTTTAAAGCCATACAAATAATTCAAAGGCCTTGATAAACCTGGGTTAAAGAGTATTATTTGGTCATGTCACATCTGTGTAGTCGGTGTTACATTAACTACGGTGATATGTACCTTTTAGCAGTTAAGCTTTTTAATGCTGAGGAAAAAGAATAAAGAGGTTTATGAACTTGTAAGGTCTTCATTCTTCCTGATACTAAAAGTTCTTAAATTTTATATCAGCATTTGATGTACAGAAGTGTCTCAAGTAGTATGGGGGGGGGGGGCGGAGCTAAACTTTCAGAACTGTCTTAAAAATAGTTTGCTGTCTATTGACATGGATTTCAACTTCTTTGTCTAAAGACTTACAGATTACTTGATTTCTCTTTGATATTTTTTTATTACTCTTTAGCTATTTCTGGGTTTAGACACGTGCAATAGGTATAATAAACCCAGTGTTTGTTCACCTCTGTAATTAGTTTTTTAATACTATGGTGGAAATGTGGCATGGCAGGGCATTGTATCATAAGGAGACTTAAAGGAACCTGACTTTTTACCGTCTTCTTACAGGAAGGTCACTTCTTTATCTTCTCAGGAAATATTTGTCAAGTTATTTTCCTTCAGCTTACTCAGCAATATATGATGTTTATTTAGGGTGGAACTTTTCTTGTGTTTCTGCTTTATAGATAAGATTACAATTATTTGTTCAGTTTATCTAAAAACATAGTACAGATAACATGAATTCACCTACAGTAGATGTTTCCTTATAAAAAAAGGGGAGGGAGGAGCTCTCGTTAAGAGGGAATTCTGATTTGCAAGTGCTCTCTGGAGCCTTTGGTATCTGCTGCAAAATGTCAATTTTCATAACAGTATTTTGAACAGACTTAACATGTAAAACTATATGAATTTGTAAGATTCAAAAAGTGTTTACTTGCCAGTATCTGAAACCTTTTCCCCCTTGCTTTGAATACACAGTGAAAGAACATTGGCTAATACATCAGTTGATGAACAAATAGAACTATTTCAGAATATTACATGCATTTTCCCGAAACCACCTTCTTTTTTAAAATATTTTTAATTTATGCATAATGTAAGTGTACATAAATGACAGTGTTTTCTTAGACAATTAAGTGGATTTCTTTGGACAATAGAAAGTGTAAATGGTCTGACTTGTGGATTGGTACCTGTACTATTTCAAGTTATACTTTCAGAGTAGGCAAATGCTTTTTGCGTGAGCAATGTTGAATTCAAGTTTTCAGAGGCTGTAATAGTTGCCAGAGATTGTGTCCTTTTGAACACCAAATACAGCTGTACTCGTAGCAGAAAATGCCAGAAATTGTCTCATGTTTCCAAGATTACAGTTGGGACAAGCGAAAATAAACTGCCAGCTTGAATCTTGGACTTGGTACATGCAGTCCCAATTTGTGTCTGTTTAACATATAGTCTGTCTGTTGCAGCCTTGAAAGTGTTTAAGTGCCAAGCAATATTGACTTCTAAAATTTTTGTCACCAGCGGGACAGCATGGGTGTTGTCTGTTACTAATCTACCGAGCAGTTATTTTGTGTTAGCTGAGGCACAAGCTGTTGAGAGCAGTACTGGCTATCAGCACCACTGACACTTCCTTTTACATCCCAGACCAGGCAAATTAACAGTTCTTCCAGCTTACTACTTGACTTAATTTCCTCCATAAAAGCTCTTTGTTTGCTTCTGCAATCTAATGAGCTGCTAACTCCTTACCTTGAGTACTTTTTCTACTTTACTCCTCAAAATGAACTGAGAAGTAGTTTAAAAATTCTTTAAAGAGCAAGAAATGCTCATCACATCTTTATATATCTTACTGGTTTGTAGGAAGCCCTTAAAGCTGTTACTGTGGTGCTTGGCTTACCATAAATCATTGATCCTCAGAGCCAGCACATGCGACTTAGTCTTTTTGTTTTTCTCATTTTTTTTTTATTTTTTTCCCCCTTCCCCTTTTCTTTTTTTACTTTTCAGGATAACCTAGCAAGAGACACAAAAGTTGTATTTCTTGTAACTGTGTAATTTGGTACTCTCAACAGTGACTACTAAGAATTACTATTACATTACTATTACAGCTCATAGAATCCTAGAATCATTTAGGTTGGAAAAGACCTTTAAGATTGAGTCCAACCATAAACCTAACACTGCCAAGTCCACCACTAAACCATGTCCCTAAGTGCCATGAGTGTTTTCTTTTTTTAATGCTTTAATTCTCACTAAATTACTTTGTCAGGAATATAACTTAATTTTGCTTTTAACAGAGCAGTATGCATTATGGTACTGGTAGCAATGAAATATTGTTATAATTAAATTCTAGTAGTACTGCATCTTTTCTGCACTGTACAAAGTTATTTCAAATGTAAAGCAAGTTGTTATTGACTTTGTCCTTTTCCTGGACTAGGTTTTCTAGCTGGTTTTCATTGCAGTTTAGGGAAAGCACAGATTGGAAATCCATTAAACAGTGGGCACAGTGGGCTCTGCCTTTGTGAGGCATTTTAAAATTCATTCTTGTAGCTTACAATAACTGCCTTATATGAACATGAATATGCTTGTTAATTCAGATGGGAATGGCTTTCCTTCTAAGTTACACTTGGCATCTACCACCAGCTATCTCTGAGCACACTGCTGCGGGCCCTGCCTTTAGGGAGAGGCGTTTGACATATTCTATTTGTCAGTCTTTAACGTTACTACTATTAAGCTACCAAATTAATTTTAGATCTGTCTTCTTTACATCTTCAGAAATGGTTCTAGCTAAAAGATAATGCAAATATTACATTAGAATTTCTTTCTTTGTTCTGTAATAAAACTGAGAAAGGAGGACTCAGACTTTGGTAACAATTGCATTGTGAAATTCATGGTGGGTTTTTTTGTTTGTTTGTTTTTTCTGTTTTTGTTTTTTACAGGAAAAGCTCTTGTCCAGATCTCTTCAAAGAGGTGAAGATCTTCAGTTTGATCAGGTAGGAGACATGTAATTGAAGGCAGTTTTTATTGGGTTAAGGTGGCCTGTGTTTTTGCAGAATAGTGGTACCACTGTTGTGATGACTTGGAACATCCACCTCTGAATCAGCATCAGAAGATTTAGACCTTGAATATTAGTTAAACTTTATTTTCCATTGTAGATTATGATAGTAAGAAACTACCAGAATAGATTATTTACTTGAAAGTGGCAGTGAAAGCTGCTGTAGGAAAGATGCTGAAATATGGTAGGGGACAAAAAGACTTAATTTCTTTCTGTTCCTGTTAACATGATTTGTGTAACCTCAGCCTATATCACTTGTTGTTTCAGTTTTTGGTGTTCTGCTTTTATAAGCAAATAATGTTAATTTCACTAACATGGCTTTTACTGAGGTCTTTTTGATTCTATGGCAGAAGGCATAAGGTAGATTAAAAATATTGCTTTGCCCTTTGAGTATATAGTCGCACTGTAAGGCTATTCTGTTTCACTTACTATAAGTGAACTGTACCTGGAATAATTCTCTGCTCAACTTATTCATGTTTTTTGTCTGTATTTCTAGTTCTTTCATAGTATAGGCATGTTTTTGTCCCGTAACTACTTCCTTGCAATGGAGAGACAGCATTCAGATGAAGCCCCATGAATTGCCTGTTCCTGTTTTTAACTGTTACTGAATAGCATCTTCCTGTATCAAGTTTGATGTTCTGTCCATACCTTCTGTAACTGGATTGTTGTTTCATGCTTTCCATTATTCCTCAGATATGGGTATTAGACATTGCAGTGAAATCTGTGGACCTGCCCCTCCTTTTCAGTTAATGGCTGTCTGTGCTTCTCTTTTCCCTCCTCCCAAAAGAGAAAGAAATAACAGCACGTAATATTTGATGCATATTTTCTTTTCAAAGAAAACAAAGACCACCACCAAAAACCTCACATAGCCTTTAAATGTTTTCTAATCTAACTTGCTGTAAGGCCATTATCTCCTAAATGAAAGTTTACTCATAAGCAAGGAAAATGGGTAAGGGGGAATAGGGCATAAATTCTTTGGTAGTTAAAGTATTTTGTGTTTAAAGCTGACTAACAGCTAAATAATATGCATGATAGGGACTATGTAAGGAAATCCATAAATCAGTAATGTTATCACTTATTCTAACAACTCTGCCCCCCCCCCCATTTTTCCCCCGCAGTTAAGGATATTTTTCATAAATCACTAGTAGTCATGTATTAAACTACCTATAGGTTCTAAAAATATGCCAAGTGAAGAAAAGTAAAAAAATAACACATATAACTTTTGAAATCTTATAAAATAGAAATGAACTCATTTTCCTGAAAATGTAGTACTTTAAAAATAATTTGTTTTGATTGTGTGTGTATATATATATATGTGTGTGTGTGTGTGTGTGTTTATGTGTGGGGGTTCTTATCTTGTTCTTTTGTTATTTGTAATCTGCTTTGGGTTCGTCAGGATCTGAATTTTTCATGGTACTGAAAGACTACTTTAGAGAGTCAGAGCAGAATGGCTCCCTTGTGGTGACGGGAATTGTGAATTTTGAACGTTGTTTGGCAAAAGGAATTAAGATTGTTTCTCTCTGTTCATTGCTGGATATAGGAAACCCATATTAAGATCAATTCTTCAGCAGTGCAGAAGACTGCAGAGTAAAAAGATTGGCAAAGTATTGGAGGGAGGAGGAGGCAGGCTGCATGACCACAGCATCAGTGACACAGCAGGGAAGCTAGAGCTGTTGCTGAGCCAACCCTGTTCACCCAGAGATCTTTAGGGAGTTAGGAATTTAAATCTAAAAAGTGGCTTTAACTGAACTGATGGTGTCTGAGCTAGTAAGTGTTTTACTTTGCGAATAAAAAGAGCGTGATTGAAACACAAGAGGGACTCAGGGAGTAAGAAGTTAGGTATCTAGTTAACAGTCATTCTCTCAGCTCAGTAAGTGATGAGAAGAGGGATGGAGGAGGAGGGTGTTTAGTGTTGCCTGTCCCTATCATGAAAAAGTAAAATAGCTGTTTAATGGGATTATAAATTGTTTCTGCTGGAAGCATAACCAGACCAAGAGGGCTGCTATTAGATCCAAGTGTGGAAAATCGATACATGTAAATTTAGCTAAAAGAGATGAGACTTTGGAAAATGACAAGGAAAATTTTATGTTGATACAATTCTAAACTGTTAAAAATATTAGCATTTTAGTAGCAGTGCTTTCCTTTTATCATTCCCAGCGCATCAAGAAGCTACCGGAGAGGAATTTTTTTTATAGAGCATATATTGCATTTCTTAAAATATTTTTGCTTGTACAGCTTGAAACTGAAATAGCTTATGTTTTTCTTTTGTTTGCTGTAGGAATCATACTTGGCAATTTCCTACTCTAGTCCTAAGACACCAAAACTTTATGATCGTGTAGAAGCGTATCTTGGCCATCTCAGTGACTTTGCTGAAAGCAGATGTGTCTTTGGGGTTCAGGCTTGCTCGTGATTAGGCACAACTTGAGCAATGTTTTCAGGATCAGTATTTCGGCCATAGTGGGAATTTGGGCTCTAACATCTTACTATGATTTTGCATCTCTCTTGTCTTACCTCTCAGTGTGCTGTTGGGTATGTTAAGTGCAGCAATTAGCAATGTATTCTGGCCTTTTAAGACGGGAGCATGCTGTGCTGGTTCATTCCGAGGAATATAAGTATACGTCATGATGACTAATCCAGCCCGGTCCTCTTGGGCATTACAGGATCTCTCTTTGTCTGGATTGCTGGGCAATATAGGCATAATTTAGTGCTAAAATAAAAGGATTTTTCTTAGAATTTTTATATAAGATGATCTTGAATTTAGTATCCAAGCAGTATTGTAATTATTTTAAATTAAAAAAAAAAAGTATCGAGCTCATGTTCTGCTTAGCAGCTATGTAATATGAGTAAAGATTTCATCTTCCTGATAATTCCAATGCCTTTTTTGTTAAAATGTTAAGGATGCAAAACTTGGCAGGAAATAAATCATTATACTATAAAAATGAGTCCTCATTTCAAGAGGAAAACGCTTTATAATGCCATTAGTTTCTGGGTTTAGCACTTTACTGATGACAGTTTTTTTAATGCATGTGATATAGCTTGTTTCTGTGGAAGACGATGTAAATTGCCCAAGTGGTGGAATGTTTATGAGTGGTAGTAGTACTAACATACTCTGTAAACTTATAGGAAAACCTAAGGAAAAGATTTAGTAAAGCTTAAAATGCAGCTTGCTTTTTCTTCTACTAATAAACCTGTCAGTTCAGAAGGAGGGCAGAGGAGATGTGCTTTGGGGGGGACCATTTTACATTGACAGCACAGGGTAACTTAAGTGTGGCTTATTCTGTTCCTGTCCTGTTGTGTGTGTAATTGCTGTATGAATGGTTCTTTTCTGATGCTTCCTCTTACTAAAGGATGATAGTTTTAATATTAGCCCAGAAGTGTCTCAAATTTCCTTGTAACTTTTCTTTCCTCTTCTTTTCTTCCTCTTCACAAGTTTTTGTTATTGGATTTGTGGTTTTGTTTTTTTTTTTTTTTTTGAAGGAAGTTTATCAGATCTCTGCCACATCAGAAAATTCTCTTGTACAAATTAACATATTGCTCATGTTCCATGTCATCATGCAGTGCTTCATTTTAGATCACGGTATAATTTTACAGTGGTAAAATTGAGCTGGTTTTACTGTCTGCTCCTAGAAGTCTGATGTACGTTGGTTGGTTGACTGGTTTTTTATTTTATACGGATATCGGAGCACAAGGAACAAGATTACNTTTTTTTTTTTTTTTTTTTTTTGAAGGAAGTTTATCAGATCTCTGCCACATCAGAAAATTCTCTTGTACAAATTAACATATTGCTCATGTTCCATGTCATCATGCAGTGCTTCATTTTAGATCACGGTATAATTTTACAGTGGTAAAATTGAGCTGGTTTTACTGTCTGCTCCTAGAAGTCTGATGTACGTTGGTTGGTTGACTGGTTTTTTATTTTATACGGATATCGGAGCACNCTCTTTGTGCAGTTAGCTCAATGTGCCTCTCCTGCAGCAGGGTTGCCTAGTTTTTTCACTGAATCCCTTGTTAGTGAGTGTCCTATTGACAGACATAGGAAGACAAACATAATCTCATTATTCTAATAAAAATTTCTTAGTGAAACCTAGTTCCTCTTCAGGTTTGAAATATATGCAGTTTGTACTGTATACTGGGATGTAACGTTTTATGACCTCA
>WEKW01023308.1:72832-84367 GCA_013389905.1 Sula dactylatra | reverse complement strand
CCTGTGATTCATGTTAACATCAAAGGGAGACCATATATTTCCTTATGCAGCTGATTCATTCACCCTTTAAAGGGGGGAGGAACAATACAGGCATGCACATATAAACTGTTTCTTTAAAATGAGAAAAAAAAATACTAACCTTTAGAACCAGAAAAAAAGTTTTTTAATAAAAAGGATACATATTATATCAATACTTTACTTTTAAAGAAAAATAACTAGGTTTAATCTAGTATATTTATGATCTATTTTTCCTCTCTCCTTGGCTGGATCTGTTTTTGCACAAGTTGCATGGTTGAAGATTTCTTTTTTACTGGCATAGGCAGCAGTATAAAAACACAAAATGGGAAAATTTTATCCAGATTACTCACTTGATAAGTGTGTTTCTGACTGGGACATATTCTTCATAAAGAGTTTCTCATTTTTTTAAAAAAAATGACAGAATAAATAGAACCTTTTATATGGAAAATGGAAACAAAATTATTTGAATTCCCTTCAAATATTTGTGCATGTATCCTGTATTAGAATTATAAAGTACAGATTAAAAAAAATAAAGAAAAGACAATATTTTTCATAAAAGATAGACCTTCCATGAAGTTGTGTTTGTCGCTATTTGAGATGTCATGTATGTGAGAACCTTTAATTACTGTAGCAACAAATAACATGAGACTTCTGGAGTCAATTAAAAAGACTGAAAATGTCAGCACTTTAAATAAAAAAAGTTGTATACTTTTAAGTTTAATATTTCATATGTATATTAATGTAACACTGACCTTTCATTAAAGAACATTTCTGCGAGGCAGCTGATTTTTGTTTTACAGCCTGCATTTTTTACTGCATGGGATTATCTTTGACTTTTTCCTTAAACACAGTTCACTGAATTGAGAGTAATATATAAACTCTAGGATAAAACACCACAAAAATCTACTAAAATGGTGCAGGCACAATCTACTTTTCATGCAAACTGCCTTGTTCTACTGTCACAGAGACAGTGCATACTTCTAAATGTATATCTGTATTGCTAAAAGTGAGTATCAAAAGCCTCCCACTTAAATGATATTTTAAAGAGATAACAACTCAGGTCTGTTTTTTTTCTTTTTAAATTAAACTGACACAAAGATCTAACTATCCTGAAAAGTCATCGAATCAATGATTGGTATGGAAGGGCACTACATCATTCTCTCCTTTGCAACTCAAATTGACAGGTTCTGATTGACAACTCGCTTTCAGGTGGAGAAGTGACTCACCTATTAATATCCTATAAAAGATCACAGGCAGCTATTTATCTCCTGCCAAAACTCTCTGAGGAGAATCATAACTGACTACCTTTACTGTGACCTTGAAAACAGAATGACAATATCAGCTAGTAGGCAAGAGACAAATTTCACAATAACAGCTTAACTCCTGAAACACTTCAGTAAACAGTTCCTTCAAAAATATATTGTCACTAGCTTTTACACAATTCTGTCCTGGTTTCAGCTGGGATATGGTTAATTTTCTTTCTAGTAGCTGGTATAGCACTCTGTTTTGAATTTAGGATAAGGATAATGTTGATAACACACTGTGTTGATATCAGCACTGTTTTAGTTGTTGCTGAGCAGAGCTCACATTAAGTCAGTCAAGGACTTTTCCTCTTCTCGTACTTCCCTGCCAGCAAGGAGGCTGGAGGTGCACAAGAAGCTGGGAGGGGACATAGCCAGGACAGCTGACCCAAACTGGCCAAAGGGATATTCCATACCATATGATGTCATGCTGAACAAAAAAGCTGGGGGCAGTTGGCTGGGGGGGGGGGCACGGCCACTGCTTGGGAACTGGCTGGGCATTGGTCAGTTGGTGGTGAGTAATTGCATTGTTCATTGTTTGTTTTGTATATTCTTTCATCATCATCATCATTATTATTATTTTCCCTTCCTTTTCTGTCCTATTAAATTGTCTTTATCTCAACCCATGAGTTTTACCTTTTTTTCCAATTCTCTCCCCCATCCCACTGTGGGGGGAGTGAGTGAACGGCTGTGTGGCATTTAGCTGCCTGCCGGGTTAAACCACAAGAAGTTCAGCCACAGGGAACTTGGGTTTCAGAAGAACTGAGATTCACTTACACAAATATAGTAAAAATTTTTATCCTAACATGAATCACAGAGTCTTTTCAATTTACTGAGTAGCCAGAGAGATTACACATCTCTGACATAGGACACCCTTTAATGTGTGCTTAACTGATCCTGAAAACATCTAAAAGCATCACATTGCTGGTGACTCCTCTCCATAAGGCATAGTACTAGATTCTTCTTTTTTAGCATGAGGAGTCTTTACATTACTCAAGGATTCAGTTCAGGCCTGATCTGTAAAACGCAGCTTTAAAGTGGGTGAGAGATTAAGTTACAACTAATCTGACTTTGTGTTTCACACATGGGTCTGTTAACGTTTTTCCTGCAATTTTGCGCTGAATACTTGCTGCATTGAAAACTCCTCGGGTACTTTTGTTTGCTTTTCTGTGCATTGATGTTAAACAAACTGCTGCAGCAGAGCAACAGGTGGGACTCTGAATGTGTTGGCCTGCAGCTGTCAAATCAAACTGAGATTTCAAGTATGATTCTGTTCCGAAAATGAGATGGGAACATGACTTGACAGGGCTCCATTTTATTTTTTCACAATACATTCTGAATTAACCTTTAATATGATGGACAGTATGATCTTTCTGAACAACATTTTTTTACTTTTGCTCAATGTCACAGCTAAGATGAAAGAAAACAAAAATGTTGCAGTATATAATCTGAAGATACATTTTCAGCACACATAGGTAACAGTGTGTTGATACAGGCAGATGCAAACCTAACTTTTCCTTTCCTGTAACTCTCCTTTTACTAACAAAATCATTCTTACTCAATATCCCCCTGTGAATAAGTTCATTCAAGCTTATTCCCCATGGCTCCCTCCTCTACTTCCAGATTAGATCACCAATTAGACAGTGGTCTTTGTGACTAGACTGGCTGAATACACTTCATTAGGCCTTGTTCCTGCAGAAGAAAAAGGTAAACCTTGGCTTAGTTGTATCAAAGCAGGACTTTGTACTACAAGCTGGATTTTATTTTGTTCTGACTGCTGGCAGTGGTAAAACCCTTGTTAGTAGGAATTAACTCATGAATGGATATTTCTGTCTTACTCTTAAAAGACACACCTTAAAACACAAATATCTTATTTTCAAAAATTTTCAGAATTAGAAAAGTGAACACCAGACCACATGGGGGTAACTTATCAAAACCAGAAAATGTGTTGAAAATGGAATGAGAAAAGGAAAATAAAAGTAAAAATATGGAAAATCTGACTCTTTCTAAAAGATATTAAAAGTAAGATGTGTTAATACTGTATCTGCATTTGTGAAATGATTCTTCCGTGGAAATAGCCAAGATACTTTTGACATCTCTAATTTCATGCCTATTTCTTCCTTTAAATGCTTAAGGTACACAATTTATATATGTTTTTATTTCCTTTGTATATAAACTTTTTCGTTCCCTTCAGAAAATACATTCTTGTAAGCACGGGGAAAAAAAAGCCATTTCTCACCTACTACAAATTATACTCATTACTAAATCCCTCTCCCCCGCAAAACTTTGGAGCCCAGAATACAGATATACTGCTTTTTAGAAGTGTTCCATTTAAAATGCAGTCTGTCACTCACTGCAGAACTAGTTAGGTCCTTAATCATTCTTAAATTACTTTAGTGACTAAAATCTTCCATTTTCAGATGGCCCTAAAGTATATGAATAAATATTTTAGCTCTTCAGTTCAAAATGAACAAGCAGAGGGCTGAGAAAATGGGATGAAGATCCAATAGAATAGGCTAAAAATTTAACACCCTTTTTCAATATATGTGCACATTTACATCATGTGTATACAAAGATACACAAACTCTTCTCCATAATTTGTATTTTGCTGTAAACTATAAGGAATCTTCTTGTATCATTCATAAAAGCACTTTATTTCACAACTCTAACTCCAGTACAACATGCCAACCGCCTGATCTTAAGACTTAGTGATATATGGAAAACCTCTAAACCGCAGTCTACTAGATTATATGAAAATAAATTTGAATATGTGTTATAACAGTGTTTCAAGGACTGAAACAGAATAGATAAAAAGAAAATAAAAATTGTATTAACTGACATCACAAAATTTTGAATATTATGGCTATGCAATACATGACTGAAAAAACAAAACTGCATGAAAATTTTTCAATGTCATCTTCACCATAGCTTTTGAATATAAACATGTTTGTATGCAAATACTGTTTTCCAGAAGTTAGATTTCATTAGGAATTTTTTTTTTTAAATTTTATTATTAATTGTGATCAGCTACCCAAAACTGTCAGAGAGGTATTCTGTATCATAGAGTGGTAATTTTGTCTTGTTAATTTCTGATATGTTAAAACCAGGTCTCTGGCATTTTCCAAATTTTGATTGTCTGTGCAGCTGATCATTAAAAGACATGCTGATGACACGAGTGATAACCACATTGAATTTAACATGAAATAATTAGCATCCATTTGACTTTCAAATATACTGTAATGTCTAGAGATTGTTCTGACAGGTTTACAATGTGTACACACACTTGCTTGTGGGAAAAAGTAATTAGAATTAACATACTGAGCTGACCTGCCCACTTAAAATCATGGTGAGCAACGAAATTAGTATGTGTTTTTACGCACTGGATTTGACACTTGTAATTGTATATTGTATATATTCTTCTCCAGTATAATTTCTGAGCATTAAATATTGTATTTGCTCTCTTTCAATCTACCTAGGAACAAATGAAAATAGTAATACACATATCCTAGACTAAAGAACAACAAATACAATATCACCTCTCCAAAAAACAGACCAAAGTAAGTACAACAGCACATAGCCATATGCTATGAAGAAATAAGATGACTTGAAAAATATAAAACATAATGATAAGAAGTCATAAAGCTGCCAATATGACTAAGAAACAGCTAGAAAAGAGAATAATGTCAGGAAGTCCATAGCCTGAACTCTGAAGAACTTATAAAGGTAATATGAGTAATAGGTATAATAAACTTACACAGATGAAACTTTTATGTTGTAATTGTGTGTATATATATATATAATATATACAATCATATATACTATATATAAATATAGCATAAAAGGGCTATATAGGAAGTACCAGTGCTGTTGAAGATTGGAGCTTCATCAAATATTTATTGTAAAGATAATTAACCAGTTAAAACATGCATGATAGTTGATAATTTTTAGCTTGATGATAAAACGTATAAAGAACCAATGGAGGTAAATGACTGAAATCTTCAAATTCAGGATTGTTTGAACTCTGGTATACTTGTGCACAGAGATTACTGGTGTACAGGACTAAGCTTGCTACTTATCATATTATTTAAACAAAAGAAGCCTATATGACAAATAAAATGCTGCGTCAAACGTGGCTAAAGGAGGGCTGAGGGAGGCTGAAAGAAGTGGAACCACAAGAATGCTGTGGAGCTTCCAAAAACCTGGTGGTCCTCCACTTATGAGTGCCAGATGTCTGACTGCCGTGGCAACCTGGTTGCCTTTTGATGGCCATTCCCCTACAAATGGCCAAAATCAGTACATTAGTCATAAAAGCAATGGTCTAGTGGTGCACTGGAGTTGACAGGTATAAACTATATAATGTCAGAACCAGTGTGTCAAAGCAAATATTGATTTTGCTGCTCACACTGTTATATGGGACAGATCAGTTCAGTGAATATTAATCTAATTAATCCTGTCCCTGGGAGCAAGATTTATGGTCATATACTTTGCATGTGAATTCACTATAGGGCACAGTTAAGATTGCTCAAATGTCCTAATTGCTTCTCAATATCTTGATGTGCTTGGATATTCTTTAATTTAACATTGACTCTGAATTGTCTGGGTTATAATTCTTATTATAATTGCAACATTCCTGTAACAAAGTTTATTGTAAATTATGAATATGTGCTATTAACCTTGATTTCAATTTAACTTCACTTTTGTCTGGAAACTGCATTGAGAACTGGCGCCAAGTGCCCAGCTGATATAAAGCCACTTACCCCCAGCTGAGTCAACAAAGCTATGCTGACTTAGATGATACATTGTTTTGCCAGCTCTAAACACTGACTAAGCTATACAATAACATTGTGCACATTATGAATATTAATAAAGTTAAAAGAGTTACTAGTTTTCTAGCATCGATTTCCGATCTTGAACTTAGCCATTTTGGGGCTACCATTTTATTGTCATTGCATTGAAATCAATGAAACATTCAGAGATATCCAAAATATTGAGAATCACTACAGGCATATTATATACTTGTATATCATGGAAGAATCTGCCAACATAATGTATTCAAGAGTCTTAAAATCACCAACTCCTTGGCCACTAAGCAAATAACTTCTCAACAGTTTTCAAAGGGGGGTATGTGAGTGTGTGTTTGTAGTAAACAAAGTACCTAACTGTTAAATAAGTTAGAATGTAGATGAGAAGGTATCTTTATATCTATCACCATTGCCAAGAAGAAATAAAGATGCTCTACTTTATTTATAAATACTCATGGGAATGTTGATTGTTGGGAAGACTTACTTACTTAAAGAAATTTGATACAAAAAACATTCTATTTGGTATGATGAGTAGAGATGGCTACATCAAATATTTATAATGATAGAAAAATTGCAGTATGAGATCAAGATTTCAGATAAACATTTTTTATTGTTAACAGTCTTAATGACTACTGCATGCAGTCATTAAGTCTAGAAAATTTAGTCTCTGATTCTTTGGTATAAGTTTTCATTCAGCAATGACATCATGTGAATGTATCCACAGTAACTACCTGGTACATACTTTTCAGAAGAGTAATTAAGGACTTCTTATGTCTTAGAACATATTTTTACTTTTGATTATTTTTAGAAATGGTGCAACCCATTTCAAAAGTGACTGAGAAAAACACTTTGGCATATTTTTCAAGAAGTTAAATGGATGAAATATATTTGCCTCAAATTATTGATTTATATTTCAGAATATACAAATGTAAACTTTTATTTGATCCCATTAAAAGCCCTGTAGTGACAACTAAGCCAAATTAACTAACTTTGCAAAAATGAAGAATGACCTAGGATAATTTTGTACATCCAGTTTTTTGATAACCCAATGTGATGGCTATTAAAAAATTGTTGCTTTCAAAACCACCATTTATTTCCTAACTTCTGTAAATCAAATCTCTTTAAAATGAATCTGGCATTAAAGTGGAGGCATCTAAAATGGCAGTATCTTAAAAAATTGGCCATATGAATGCTATTTAATGGATGCATCAAATCAGTAATGAATAACAGCTTCCCCTTCCAGAAAGTCAGGGATTATGACTCTGCATTGTGCTTTCACATAATTAAGTCACACCACAAAAGATTTTTCATATTTCAAGTTACAAGAAATTCTCAAGAATTAAAGTCTTAAAAAAGTTAGATATATTTTTGTAAAATTTTTCTGAAACATGTAAACATGAACAGTTTTTCATTGTTATAGAGAAAATAATGGCATACTTGATAGAAAAAAGTCACTTTCACTAGAAAGATTAACTTCAGACATGTTTTAAAGGAAAAAAATTATGATAATATATAATGACATATTCCTCATGCCCACCAGTTCACATTTTTTTTTCTACTTTTTCGGAAGCATTGTCATTGTGAAATGCCAGCATTAACCTATAACACAGTCAGAAACCCACCTTCCTATAAACTGCATGGCTTCCTTTGTCAGTCTCTGAGTAAGGTTCTCATAGGATAGTGGTTGCTGGATAATCTGATGGTCCCTCATTAAGAAGCAATTCAGGTGTCGAAAATGATAAAAGAAAAATATCAAAACCGCAAGTGAAATACCGGTTATTAACAAGCAGTAAGCCAACGCTTGGAAAGGTACTTTGAGAAGGCCAACGAACTGCACTATTGCCAAAGACACCAAGGTGATTCCAGCGATTTGCATTAGGATGACAAGGGATTTCTGAACCCCTTTTAAAAATACGCTGCCTTGGCCAGGTTTGCAGTCTCTAAAATTGGTCACGGTAAGCCCATAAAAGTAATCAAATCCATGACTGAGGGGGTGGTGACAGAAGTCATTACTGCTTTCACAGTTCATCCCAAGATGCCACTTTCCTACAAAGAGAGAAGGACAGTGAGTATTTCTGTAGTTAAATCATCAAACTTAAAATGTGTGCTATTCCAAACTGTCACTATCTGACTGATATCCCCCATCCCCAGGATTTATTGTGTGGATCCCTATTTTCTGTATGAGCTTTCTTTATGCCTTCATCAAAGACTTTGTTTCATGTCTGCCTCTTCATTTTAGTTAGAAATAGTTTCGCACAGCTCCTGATGGAGACCATTAAATTCTGAGTGGGCTAGCAGGTCACTGAAGAACAACAGAGCCCTAACAGTTACCTTTGAAAATTAAGCCTTTATGCATGTGTAGTTAAGTAGTCATAAGAAAATACTGTTTCGTAGCAGCTACTGCTTTCTTAGGAAGAGCCAATATGGAGTTACGAAATATCCTTTCTGAAATTTTTCTGGCAAATCATTCACATTTGACTAGTTTAAAAAAAAAAAGAAAAGAGTAAACAGGAAATAAATCCAGAATAGTGAAATTACTAAGATATTTATTATTTAAATGATTGCAAAATCTCTGAAACTGCCAATCTCCCTCACTATATACTTACATGGTGAGGAAGATTATCTATTTCTTTATTGATTTATTTTATATATATATATATATATATAAAAATTAAAAAAGAAACAGCAGTAACAAGTAAATTACCACCAAATGCTATCTCTCACAGCATTTTGTCTCACTAGGAAATAATTCTAATTCTGCAATAATGTTGGACACTGACTGACATAAGAAAACAGTGAGTCTGTAGCATAACCTATGTTTATGCTGATTACAGCAAGTATTTAGATAATTCATTCTGTGACTCAGGTACAACCCCTTACCATATGCTTATGCATTGCTTAGTGCAACAGACCTAACTGGTAACTGCTATTTAAATTCAAATACATAATTAAAAAAAATTAAATTCAGTTAAGCCTATTGACATAAATTATGGCTAGAGCCATGCTCTTTGGTCTCAGCAAGGAAATGTGTTGCATATTTGACAAAAAGGTGTTACCCTTGACAAAACAGATGACAATATATATTGCTGGGCCAAATTTTATTTATTTTTTCTGAATCAAATACCTAAACGTGACCAGCATAATTCAGGGGTTGTGATCTTAAAAGAAATAAACAAAAAAAACTTGCAAACACAGTAAGTCCGCAGCCACATAACCTAGCCCAAACAGATTTAAAATATTTTGTTCTAGAGACTTCAGGATACACATGGTAGAAAGTATATGAAAGAAAGAGAGCATATATAGAATTTTCCCCTTTCCCAAACCATCCCAGCTTTTATACATCTGTAAGAACAAGTCCTGATGCTGGCAGTTCTGAGCATCTCCTGGGTCTAGAGTGCGGCATATTCATCCTGCACTTCTGCCTTTGGCAATGACAAATGCGGGTAGTCCAGTACAAAGGAGGGTGAAGATGGGGGTCAGTTCTGATTTTTTGAAATAGTACCTCACAAATGGGCTTGATGCCATTATTTCTTTTTCACAAACGACAGAACTAAGGTATGGGATGGGAATGCTGTGTGCCTAAGTTCACCCGTCAGCAAACACAGAGAAAAATGCCACAGAAATCTTAAGCCTAACTGAATGCTGAGTTGAGAGTCCTGTTCTCCTCATACATCTCTTGATGGTCCTAGGTTAGAAATACCTTCTGTACATCATAGAAGCAGGTATAAAAGCATTTTCAGGTCTGCTTATGTGCCAGTGGAATGGAGGGCTCTACAGCTTTCTCATCCCATCAGAAGTTTTCCCACTTACTGTCAGATGATGCCTCTCACCGGTGGTGGTATTCTGCTTCTGCGGGCAGAATGGCTCTATTCACTACTTTTGACATGGTCCAGTGAAAATTATTGTGGCCAATTACAAAACTAGTAATGCAGATCATTGTACTGAATTTTGAGATGTTATAATGGTGCCATAAAGGGCTAGCTAAGACTGCAACTCTGAATTTCATTCTCAGCAAGCAAAGACATAGATTTTGGAAAATAAATGCTTCAATGTTTTCTCTTATATTTACATGACTGTCTTTACAGAATAATCGTAAAGCCAGATATATAGCAAGGTCAGCATGAAACAAGTCTCACCAAGTTAGATAACTGAAATAGAGGTAGAGGCTTATAATCATGAACATAAATGATCTTAAAGCTTTAATTTTTAATTTTTTACTGTTATTTGTCAATCTTAAAGCACGTATAATTCAGTAAAAAAAATATCAAAAAGTAACTCAAAAGTTTAAATATACTTTCAAGGTCATTTATTATGATATGAAGAAGTCTGTTTAAACTGGATCTCAATAAAACTAGACATTGTAAGCCAGGACAGAAGACTCTTGCAACAACAAATTAGGACAGGGGAAAATATAGGAACTATTTTTATCGAAACAGTTTTAGCAAGCACAAGAAATTGTTCAATGTCAAGATGATCTTGGGCCTCAAAAAGAGATTTGTTCAGAAACAACTTAAGCCAAACAAAGTAGAGAGCAGGTTAGCTGGGAAAAGCAACAGAAGCACAGAAAGACACAATTACCGTTCTCAAATGGCTGACGAGGTAGAGGGGTTTGATAGGTCCTGCTACTCTGAAAAAGCAAGTGATGACTGGGTCCACAACACATTTTGTTTCATTCCTTGTGACAATAACCCCTGCCTTGAGCTAACATTTGAACAGATTATTGTAATGTGCTTTACACTCTGGGGCCTTTCTGAATCTGAGAGCAATGCAAAATGCTCTTACTTCTTTGCCAAGTGAAGCTTCATAGTATGGACACTTCACACAAGCATCATATGCATTTCAGCAGACTCTACCAAGCTTCTGAGTGGAATTTATGCTGTTAATTGTAAATTACGAGTGCCTTAATAGTTTGAGACCTAGCCTTTTTTCCCTCTCCTTCTGCCACAATTAAGATTTCTGCAGAGCAAAAGCAATGGAAACAAGAAGCAAGTCCTGTTCAGCCAAGAAACTTCATTTGGAACTCAGTTTTTCAGAACGTAGAATGCTGAAAAGGCTGCAAAAATCCATGTTTTGGGGAGAAAACGGAGCAATCTGAAAACTGAGTTCTATGCACTGATATATTTTTTTTGGTATGTTTTGTGCTCTTCAAATAAATGGTGAGATGCGAGATGCAGAGCAAGATGCAAACAAATATTTCATGTGCTCAAAGAAATATGTTTATAAGATATACATAGCAATAATAATAAAAAGTATATATGTATATATTATTAATACGATCAAATTTTAAGCTGTTCTATTAATAACTGTTCTGTTAATCCTCCTCAATAGACTCAGCCAATCTTGTATTTCTCACTACTGTGATGGTGTGTCCAAATATTACAACAACTACTCTGGAGGAAAGATACAAGTCCCAG
>WEKW01023308.1:43073-64649 GCA_013389905.1 Sula dactylatra | reverse complement strand
AGTATAGGTGCAAAGAGGATTTTAACTTTTTTAGTGCTTGTTTACATACAGATAAAACACTAAGCAGTATATTAGCTGATTTTTACTGCTTAATGTACACTTTATAACCCACTGACCTCACTTTGATGACAACAGTTCTGGTATAGACTTCAGCTGGCAACACATAAAGATCCCAGCCTTATGACTGTGGCAACAGATCGTTACCTGGTTTACTTCATGGGAAGCAATCTACTGTTTCAGACATGGAAAATACATACACAAATTTTAAGACTAAAACACTAACCAAGTTCTGCCTGGTGGGATATACCTAACCAACTCTTCATCAAATTACCATAACAATGAAGCTGGGCAGCACCTGCCACAGTGCAGACTTTTAACCTGTGCAGTAGGTTTACCTTTCTTCCCTGAAAGGATAAACAAGCGTGAATTGCTTCCCATGCATTACAAGAGAACAACTAACACACATCTTCTGTTCCTACTCCTGTGTTCAGACTGCGAGGGTCTCAAGGCCCATGCTAATGTTGAAAAGGGTGACATATATGTTGGTGACATTATACATAGAGTTGCATGGGTGCTCACGGGACCAGCACATTTATTTCACAGAGCGCCTTCAATTTTGCTGTAGGCTTAATGTTGTCTGAACAAAACCTAGAAATATATACTCCTGGCACTAATAAAACCACCATTTTAATGGCACAAAGCTAGTTGTTTTGCAAGTTTTACAGAGAGTAATTTCAAGGTTTAATTCAACTGGTCCAAGGAAAACATTCCATGTTTTAATTATAAGGTATGGAGTTATGGAGAGTAGTCTTTTTTGAATATGTGTGGGGTCTTTAGCCACTATTGAACAGAGCAAATTAATTTTCCTTTTACTGAGCAAAGTTACTGTTGGAAATCAGAGTAGTAGCTGTATTTTATTTTCCAGAAAGAAAGAAATCTAAAAAAAATTAGTGAAATATCTTAGAAATTCACTGACTACAATGTATCTGAATTCTAAAGTGATTTAAATTCTGTGTAGAGACAACATCTGCAGGAAAATAACCTTTTCACCCAAACACCTAAGAAAATCAATCACCTTGGTCAAAATTTAAAATCTTCTGCTGTATATGTTATATAGCCTTCTCATATAATATTTTAAAATAAATCTACACAGCAAAATTAATAATAGCTGTGCCCAGTATCAACTGGATCATTGTCATTTGCAAAGTGGCTGAAAATCTCTTATTGTCTGAAACTGTTCCTGGAGAAGTTAGCCTCATTTAGTATTTCCATTTCTCATTTTGGAAATCAACAAAAACAACGTTATTGAAAGATGTCTCTGATACAATACTGCTGAATACTCCTCCAGTCTGAAGGAGTATCTGTAGGCACTCTCCTGCATTGGGCTATTTGCCTCCACCTGATAACACATCCCTGAAGTGAAATCAACAACAAAACAGGAAAAAAAAATTAATCCCAACAACTCCGATTTCTCTGGTGTACTCCTGCAGCAGACTTTTATGCATCCTGAAGGGACGTCCTTGGAAAGCAAGAAAAATTAGATGGATGAAATTGAGTGGAACGGACAACAGCAAAGAAGTACGGAGGAGTAAAAAGGGAAGGACATGAGAAGAATGAAGCTCTGAGAATGCTGAGGCTCATCTGTGTCACACCAGGGTTTTTAATGGTGAGAAGACGGGCATGTGCATGCAGACCTAACATGAAAATGGTTGCACCAAATCAGATGAAGCTTTCACTTAACGTAGTTGGTCTCCAACAGCAGCTAATCCAAGTGCTTAAGGAAATAACTTAAGAAACTTGGCAAGTATATTCTTTTACTAGTGCACCCATTCTAGATTTCAACAGGCAGTATTTAGGGTATTTTGGACAGGAGAGCAACGTATTCTGTAGGTCCCCATGGATCTTTTTACCTTCATGATTTTGTTTTAGTACATTTTGAACCAAGTAACTTTTTTTTGCTCATTGAACCAATTTGCTTGTTTTTTTTTTTTTAACTTCCACAACATCCTTTAGATGTTCCTGCAGTGGGCTTCAGCTTTGAAGGCCTATGTTCTAGATTCAGGCGGCAACGTTTTTCCTTAATTGCATGTAGGACACATAGTGCAATATTTAACCCTTGCTTTACTTTTCCTGTGGTATAACAGGTACAATAGCACCTCCTTTCTTCGCCAGGTGGCTGCTAAGTTGAGTGGATTTAGGCAGGCACTTAATTTCCTACAACAAGAGCCATATAAGAATTTGGATTTCATACATGCTATTTCAAACTACAATACTTTTATCATTGTATATGAACATATATACATGCATACACACATAGATGCGTCGATATACACATCTGCATGTGCATGTGGGGGTACGTGCACACATATCCTACTTTATCTACTTATCTCCAAATTACGTTATTGGGATTCTAATACATATTTTTATTTGTATTAAAACAAATTAAGTATAAATATGTAAGAACAAATGGAGCAAAACAAAAAATAGATATAACCTACCATTTGTTGATATATCATACAAATTTACCAAACACTTCTTTTAAGTTTTAGTTTTCTAAATTAAAAAATGTTGGCAGATCATATAGAAGCCGAAGAGCTGTCCTTCCACTCCCCCAGGCTAACTGGCTCAAGATAGGGCTAGTTGTTTCATCCTTATCCTGATTACAACAGACACATGCATCTCTTACAAGAATGATGGTATGAACCTCTTTCAAAGCCCTCATCCCAGTTAAATCAGCCCAGCATTTTTACTTAGCTTGATTAAGTAATTTAAACTACTCTTTTAACCCTTTGAGAAAATTATTAATATACTTTATCCTTGAAGGTATAGTATTTTCTGATGAAATAAGCAACATGTAAAGATAGTCATCTCATTAAAAAAATGCTGTGCTATCCTTAAATGGTAAGCAAAACAAACAAAAAAAGATTTTACCTTGCTTAACTGACTGTCAGAACTCCTAATATTTCCCTAAGAGTCTGTCCTGGTTTTGGCTGGGATAGAGCTAATTTTCTTCCTAGTAGCTGGTAATAGTTCTGTGTTTTGGATTTAGCATGAGAATAATGTTAGTAACACACTGATGTTTTAGTTGTTGCTAAGCAGTGCTTATACTAAGTCAAGGACGTTTCAGTTTCCCATACTCTGCCAGCGAGGAGGTGCACAAGAAACTGGGAAGGATTATAGGCAGGACAGCTGACCCAAACTGGCCAAAAGGGTATTCCATACCATATGACATCATGCTCAGTATATAAAGCTGGGGGAAGTTGGCCAGGGGCCAGTGACTGCTGCTCGGGGACTGGCTGGGCATCGGTTAGCCATTGTATCATTTGTTTTTCTTGGGTTTTGTTCCTCACTCTCTCTTTCATTGTTTTCCTTTTCATTACAATTTATTGTTTTTTAATTATTATTATTATTTCAATTATTAAACTGCTGTTATCTCAACCCACAAGTTTTCTCAGTTTTACCCTTCTGATTCTCTCCCCCATCCCACTAGGGGTAAGCGAGCAAGCGGCTGTATGGTGCTTAGTCACCAGCTGGGGTTAAACCATGACAGAGTCATAAAAATCACACTGTAAACAAACTAGAAAACAATGCTGCCCTCCATAAGGTTCTGCAAAGAGAAATTTCCGTAGCTTCATGAGGAACAAAAAAGTAAGTTTTTAAATTGTAACAAATGGTAAAGGAATATTACATAGTATCAATAATTTTCTGATATCAGCTTAAGATTCAATCAAACCTCTCAATTAATTCCTCTCTTACAAGTCAGTCATACCTGCTGCATCTTTTATGTCATATGAACGCGAAAAAAGAAATAAAACCATACACTTTTGGCCTGCTCCTAATGCTAATTCATTTAGACAAACAAACATTAGTTTCCATTTGCAACAAGCTAAGACCATGCAAAAAGTCAGTTACAGCATCCTATTTAATCACTGGTAACTCAATCTCAGTAATATGATTGCTTCTAGTATTCATTTTTATAGTGTAAATTCACTGTTTTTTAATGCTGATTTTTCAATACTTTGCTATTTCTCCTCCTTCCTGGTAAGACACCTTCTCAGAATCCTCTCCAGCCCTCAGAGCCAGACATGCTCCTCTCCCATCTCCTCAGGTCCAGGCACATTCGAGGTGCTTACTAGTTGTTCTGGTTTTTTTTCCTGAAAGGCCTAAGTGACACAGGAATCTTCCATCCTACCTATCAGTTAGGCACTTCAGATTCAGTTCCAGATTAGGACAACTATTTGTTTTGCAGGCTGGAACTGATTTGCATTCAGTCCTCTTACAGTGTGGGCAAAGAGGGCTGCATCTGTCTGTATCTGTAAACTGGTATCTGTGCTAGTAAATTTAGCTAGAATGCTTTTTGGAAAAGTGCCATTAGATTTCAATATGAATCCTCAGGTAACTATGTATTTAAATGAAAATCTGTATCTAATCTATTAAAAGTTGTCTCATTTGAAGACAGAAATTTCACTTAACACAAGCTTGGAAAAACACCAGAACAAATAATCAAGTTTCTTGTTCAAGCATGATTAATAACTGGGTCTGAATCAAAGAGAGATAAAGTCGCACAGCCTCCATCAGATATAAGTTCAATATAAGTATCTTTATAAAATGGTCTCTCAAGAATTTGCTAGTTTCACCTCAACTAAATTACAGAACTTAATGGCAGTATGAGTAAACAATAAACATTATTTCTGGTAGTAAATTATAGTCTGAATGGAAGATTATCTTTTGTGATATAATGCCATTATTTTATTTGTAATAAAAAAAATCTGTGCAATTACATACACATATTGGAGCATATACACTTTTCCATGATTACTGTTTCACAATATTCCTTCTGTTAGCCAAATGCTCACTAGAAATTTAATTTTGAATATGGGCTCTGCTCAGCAATATAATAAAGGAGAATCACAAGATAACACAGGGAGTCATCCCATTTGCCAGTTATGCACCATACTGAAAGAGAAAAATCTTTTCATTTAAAAAAAAAAAAGCTAATCATGAGTAACTACTAGTGATGGTGTCATGTCACTTCCTTGAAACCAAACAAGCGTTCTAAACAATGAAAAGAAACCTTTCAGATTCAGTAATTGCACATTACTGAAATGTGTGAGCATGTATGAAGGATGCAGCTGTGCTCTGTCTTTACAGTTCACCACTACACAATGATTTTAGGTCTGTATCTCTCTGCATACATTTTGTGTTTAGCATAAATACATAATATATTATCATTAGATGTTGATGGAACAGAAAGATGAGAGAGATGAGAAAGCTTCGTTTCTGAAATCCATATCAACTTCAGTAAATATTACATGATGCTGACTGACGTGTGTAAAGCTGTTGACATACGCTATTATTATCTGTTTTAATGTGTATGCCTATTAGAGTAAGAACTTTATAACACTATACTAACCTATGTAATATGACACTTGCTTACAAGTGAGGGCTTAGCTAAACCCATCCATGATATCTAGCTTAATTAATAGTATTGGAAACTGTCAAGTTGGGTTTTTTTTAATATACCAGAGCTAGATGATGTGTGAAATCACTATTTTTGATACTGCCTTTTTTAAGAGTGTCAAATGGACATGAGGAAGAAGAACTTGTGTGACTATAACTTTGTATTTCTGGTTTTATGATAAGCAAGCAGATAAAGACTGTATACCTCTGCAGGACTGCAAGTCTTACACATGGAATTAACAAAAGAATTTCGTTATGTCCATCTGAATTGCACCAACATATAAACTATAGCTTCATCTCATTGACTGATTACAGTCTCTTCACCTTCACCCAACTACAGCCAAACTGGTCTCTTCTGAGTTTCCATTCATATTCAAAGTAATAGTCCACAAAATACTTAAAAAAGGGGGGAAAAAAAGAGGCTAATTACACATAACATTGGATTAAGACACTGAAGTCCACCAATACACTGCCTTCACAGGGATAGTGCACAGATGTGAAGGTTGGTATGTAAGTCCATCTGTAAGTCTTTGGAAGGACAGTAAGACAAATGGCCAACCACTTAATACCAGATTTTAATTTCATTCAATTTGAAAGCAGTTTCTAAGCCTTTTTTACTGAAATGGTAGTTTTTAAATGCCTATCAGAGGAAAACATGAAACCTACACAGGAGAGAAAGAAACCCCATCTTGCTCCTCCAAGTTACTCACTGGCATCCTCTGGAGTCTGTCAAGATCAAAGCTTTGGATTTTATAACATAATATTCTTCTATCTACAAGCACTTTTCTGTTTGAAGTGGTTTTCCAGAGAAATTGCAGTGAAATGGCCAGTTAATTTTTCTTTGCTATATAAAGCTAGCAAGTAGCACATCAATAAAATGATCCAGTATGTTATACTATTTCCAAAAGGATGTTTCATTTAAAGAAAAAAGAAGCTGCATTTGCATTAATTTTTCTCGAAGCGTGGGATTATCATTTCTAAAACAGCTCTATTGTTATTTATACTTGCAATATGATAACACTCAAGGGCTCTCAATACAGCCGATTATACCAGATACAAAAACTGATAAAAGGCTGCATTCAGCCAATATTAATTTTACCCATGTAGAAGTTAAATGCCTAGATGGCCCGTATCAGCTAGGCACTAATGATGCAAACCAATCCATCTGAATTTATTCATCTTAAAGTTATGTATTCAGTCTGAGCTAATTATCTAGGCTTCCCCTCTAATTAATAGGAAGAGACAGGCACCTTAAGAGGATGATTCATCTCTTCTTAAGATTGGTATAATGAAATGTTGGAAGTGATGCTCATGATCTTTTTCCACAGACTACAAAGAGAGCCTAAATATCTAGTTTAGACTAGATGTATAGAAAAGGAACAAAGTTACATGAAATAAATCTCACCTTGATGGTGGTTTGCCTGTGTGTGCTCAGCATAAAATATGAAAAAAACAACTTTCTGTAATAAATAACCACTACATTTTTCAAGTAGTATAACATGCCCTACCAACCCTACTGGTGTAACAGTTTCTTCTGTAATTCCACTGAGATCTGAGAACTAGGGACAACTCTTCATGAGTTTTAGTTGCAAAATTTTGCTCCAAGGGATGCATACAAGTATTTTTCTTTTCCAGATTGTATGGCAATCTGATGAATATTCCATCTTAAATATTTTATTGTTTCATTACTCTCAAACAATGTTTGAGAGTAATGAAATATTTAAGATATTTGATATAAGAGTGATTATATCCAACAGCAAGGAATATTTTATAGGAATACTGGTAACTCTCTGATTGAAGTCAGCTATAGTCAACCCTGTATTTAGGTTACAATCACAAGTCTGATCAGGCAAACAAACATTATCTCTGACAGAATAGAAATTACATTCCCCACTTGTCAGATGTTACCAACCAACAGACTGTGAGCTCAGCCTGACCGTGGTTCACAGCCTACTCCCTGCTGCCCTTTTGCCTAAGGGCTACACACACACAAGGCAACCAAAACAGCCTATGACTGGCCAGTCATTACTAGATCCTATCACCTTCTTTCATGAGGTCCTTGTCACAGAAGAAAAAACACTTTAGGTCCTGACATACGACAAGAACAAGTCTGTTAATGTGCATGGGCACTGTCCAGCGATTCACATGGACAGTGTACGTTTTGGTCATGTCATTGGAATGCACTCATATGCTGAAGCATCACACGTTCCCCTGACCCCCATCACACCACGAGGGACGCATTCATTCTCATCATGGGACACTACTGCACATGTTTGTCTTGTCACATAAGGGGCAGAAGAAAGAGTAATGGTGTACTTATCATATGATATACATATACTCAGATCATTTAATGGAGAGAGGTATACTGCAAGCAGCCCTGTCATTTGTCCACAAGGAGCTTGGAGAAAGCTTCTCCTTTTTCTTGTGTCTCAACTTTCCTTGGACAAGGACAGTTCAACCTGTCCCACTGCACAGACTGAGAGCATCTGTATTAGAAGGTATGTAAACTAATTGAGAGGAAATGGTTGTGTCTGGACTATTACTTATGTCCAACCTTTGCATTCTTTCCCAGAAACACTATTAGAAAGAACACGTATTAGAAAACACATTATAGTTTAAGAAGAAAACAAGCCTCCCACGTTTATCAAAACAAATATCACTTGTATCTGCATTTGGATTATCTCAGTTTATCATGGTACTAAAAGCAACACCACTTTTTCATGGTAATGTATTGGATGCAGGTGTCAATATATTAGCAGCTGGGGGCTGCAGGGAGGGCCTCTGTGAAAAGAGACCAGGGACTGCCCTGTGCTGAACACAGTCAGTTCCAGCCAGCTCTGCAATGGACCCACTACAGGACACAGCCACGCCCACCAGCCAAGCTGGTGGCACCTTGGGGAAATATATTTAAGAAAGGGCAAAAAACACTCTGGGGAAGGAACACAGAGGGAAGGGCAGTGGGGGTCAGAGAGAGGAGAGGAGGAGGAGGAGGAGGAAGAGGAGGAGGAGGGAACAACAAGGCCAGAGCAGTAGGAGGTGCTCCACACTGGAGCAGGTACATGCCCAAAGGGACTGCAGCCCATGGAGGGCCCACACCAGAGGATAGGAAAAAAGTGAGCAACGAGCAGCAGAGAGAAACGGCTAAGCACTGACTTCATCCTCCTGTGCCACCCATTGGTGAAGGGACTGAGTGCAACCTGCAGCACTAACACAGCAGGAGGAGATGTCTGGAGTGAAGGTGTGAAATGGGGACTAGAAAGGTGGAAGAGAGGAATCTGAAGTTGAGTCAGGGAAAGTGGGAGGAAAGGTGTTTTTCCTGCATATTTCAATGTTTGTCCTTTTTTATTGTTTCCCAATACTCCAATCAGTAATTAAATATTTATGCTACCTGACAATAAATTAAGTTAAATTCCCCAAATTGTTCTGCCCATGACAGTATTTGGTAAGTGATTTCTCTGTCTTTATTTCAACCCATGAGTCTTCTCACTCCTGTTTCTCCCGTTTTCTCCCCCATCTCACTGGGGAGTGGGGAAAGGAAGTGAATGAGCAGCTGCGTGGGTGCTTGGCTGTTAGCCAGGGCTAACCCACCACATTTAAAATGCAAAGGGATGAATAGATCCAATGGTAAATTGCTTTCATTGATTACCATTAGCCAAAGGTTTCTTTTCTGTGATCCAACCCATCTAGATTCTAAAAGTAAACCTTTGACCAGCGAGAGAAATGGCAAAGCTTTTTAAGTAAAAAATAATTAAATCTGAGATCAAGTGACTTATGGTGTTGCTGGTGTAAGCAGGAGGCTCACAAGACATAAATGAATAGCTTCTCCTTCCTCTCAATTTGCACAAGAGACATTTAAAACAAACAAGTGTAGCTGCTTATTGAAGACCAAGTTCCTTCTCTACAGTCTCTAAAACAAAGGAAAATCTGGTTTATGTTACTTCTGTCATACAACTAATATTCAGGGAATGGTATGTCCTCATTCTGCAAATAGTCATGAACACGTCTCATGACAAATTGTTTGGAATTTTTTTGACAGAAATGTTTCTAGTGGGGGAAAAAAATTAAAGCAAAAAAATTCTTTTAATATTTAGCAATTTAAAAATTAAATTGTTCTTTACTTTTACATCTAGAAAAATAGCCTGTTTAGCAATTACAAGGTGAAACTAAACCACTTTTATTGTTCTTTTCAGCCAGGAGATATTTTTACTATGTTGTTTGGAACAGTTAAAAGATTAACCCCCAAACCAGCCATTTTTTATGACCTAATGCAGAATTAGAACAAAGAAGATAGAATTATCCATTCATAATTTTAATTTTTCCCCCATTAACATGGTGAAAAAAACCTTCAGAAATGAGGGCGGGACAGGAGTAAGATGGTAAGTCATTTTCTAACCAGCTCTAATGCAGAGATACTCCACTAGCATTATTCACTGTAAACACTAAAAGTACAAAACAGCTTTAAAATCCAATACAATTACTGGAAAACAGATTTGAAAACAAAAGGCAAGGATCATGAAATTAGGAGGCCTTACAAACCAGGAAAATATTTACCCTGGAAAGAACACTCGTACAATTAGGAAAAGAAGGATTATGAGCTGCATAGTGGTTATATAGCTGCCTGATTGCAAACTATGTAGATCAGAATCTTCTAAATGTGCAAGCCAAAGGGCAAAGTTATTTACAAAGTAAGGCATATACATTAGCTAATTTTTTATCCCGATTCCAACAACTTGATCATTTACTAATTTCAGTAAGCATACAAAGGAATAAACAACTTACTCCTCCATTAAGGAAAAAGAATAAAAATAAAAATTGTGAATATACTTAGCTTGGCGAAATACCTGAGGGACAGAATTTAAAACATCATAGGATTATGCATCAAATAGAATGAAAGTCTTAAAATGAAGGATATCTGAAAGAGCAAATAATTCTAAGACTAAAAATATCTGCCTGCAATCCAAGAAGAGGCTAAGTGGGTCCTCAGAGTCTGACAGAAAAAAAAAATCTTGAACAAAGAGTGTAGAAGCGCATATATTGTATTACAGCAATACAAGAAAAACAGCAGTTTAAGCCACAGGGTATCCAGGTTCCTTCTGCCCTGTGTGAGTAAAACACTCTTGCTCATTCCCTCCCCTCTTCCTTCCCACCCCCTCCTCTTCCGCTTCTGTTCTCTAGTTCATTCTTTCTCTCTTTCATAGGGACTATAGGAAACTTGTAAATTCTTGCTGTTAAAACAGAACACCATCCCTTCGCCCACAGGAGCTAAGAGGCAAAATCCCAACATGACAAAATGAAAATTATCATTAGCTCAAGACTACTGTAATTCACTTAATTTTCACCTTATTTTGTATGACATTTTAAGAGCATAAATAAATACAAATAGCATTCCAAAACGGCATTTTTTCCATTTTCTTGTGGTACATTTTTTCTTGTGGTACACCAGTATTAACTTCCTTTTAACATTTGAACAGTTTCTAAATAATACCTCCAGGGGTCTCATTATTTTTTAGCCTGGACTGGAGCATGCTGCAAGTATGTTTGAAGCGAATAACATGCTTTTTTAATTGTATCAGAATGTCTTTAAATAAGTTTTTAAGAAAGAACATTTTCTTTCACTCAGTGCCTTTAGATACAACACAACCTTATGTTTTTAAAGGATGCATTCTGTTCATCAGTGAAGAACATATCACTCCCTCTGTCCAACATGCATTTTTCGGGACTGATACTTACTGCTATTATTAGACAAATGCTATAATAGATAACATATCCAGTTGTCTACCATAATAACTTATATGAACTGGAGGCATGATACTTCTTACATAGCTAAGAGTAACTTTTATAAATGACTAATTCATGTCAACAACTTCTAATTTTCTTCATCATAGTTGCCAGTTCTGTCAGCAGTGCAGAATATAAACATTAACCAAGAAAAAAAAAAAAAAAGAGCAAGCATAAAGTAGCCTTCTAGCTTACTGACTTTGACTTCTAATTAAACACATTTTCTAACACTAGGGATTACTGCAGAAAGCATGTTTGCTTACAACACCATACAACCACCAATCTGGCTAGTTTAAGATAATGTCAGAGGAAAACAGGTCTGTCTGAGAGCTGTACCCTAAGATTTCCTTACAAGTATGGCTGATCAAGTGATTCTTTAGCACAGTAGAAAAAAGGAGAGATCATTTTTACTCCATTACCTTTTAATTTAAAATATTTGTCCAGTATGTGAAAAATCATTGTGAACCTGAAGCAGTTCCAACTTGTATGTTCACAGCCCAGAGTGCCATAGCCACAATTCTGGTCAAGGACTTCTCAATGTCTTGTCTTCCTCCTATCCCTCTTCTCACCCTAAACTAATTTTATTTCATTCTTCCTCATCCCCAAGCTTCCTCTCATACAATGAAGAGGCCACCTCACAAACTCTTCTGCAATCCTTGTCTTTCTAAACCATGCCCTACCCTATTCCAAATCCCCTCCTACTAAAGAATCCCATATTAATGTGCCACTGATCTAAACTCGGACTGAATGCCTCTCGGATGCAGCTGCTCAACTCCTCCAATTCTGCTTGCCCAGCTACTGCTGTTATCACTACCTCTCTACCATTACTAGTCTTGATGCTGTTGCTTCTTGCTGCTTGCCTCCTCCATCTCTCCCCACAACACAGGCTCTTCCACCAGCCAGAAGTATACAGTGCTCCCTATCGGTGACTGTGGCTCTCCTGGTATTAAAGCAGCCTCAGCTGCTGGTCTGACAGGGATTTAACACAGGTCTGCACTTAATAAAATCCACCTAAAGAGCCCCCTAAGGGCAGAAGCAAAATATATGTTTGTGAGAAAACAGGATGTATGGAATCCATATTATTAACAAGTCATTACAAAACTGCATAGCAAGCAATATGTGTGGTTGGATTCTGTTCAACGCTTGTTTTGGTTAAATAGGCTTCTCCTCTTTCATCTTCCTTCTTGTCTCAGTGTGGTTGCCTGAATGTAGTCTTTCTGTTTAAGCCTGGCAGATACAACCTATTCAGAAATGATGGGTTTTTTCCTTATCTTTTCTCTTTGGCTATTATCCTTGCTATTCTCTGTCTCTCAGTGATTCCTCTTACAGATACTGTCCCGTCAGTAGCTGTGTTTATCCCCAGTTAGCAGGTTGGTTGTGTATGAGATTACAAAGGAAGAGATTAGATTTATATAATATCACTTAAAAAGTTATAGTTAAGTCTTACAGGCTTCCACCTTTGAATCAAATGGATTTTGTCAGATTACATACACTGCACACAAACCAGAGTCACTTCAAAACTACAAGATTATTTCAGAACCTAACACCCTCCCACACTACTTAACAATTCATTTCCATTTGATTCTTGAAACAGAGTCCATAATCAAAATTACATACACTTTTAACATTATTTTTTAAACAACCAAAGCTTAAGTGGTAAGAGAAAAAAAGTGTTGCACAGCTGGAAAATGTTCTAGTTCACAAGAACCCTGCTTTCTTTTTTGTTCAACATGCTTTCACGATTCAAGTAAAGCTTGTACTCTTCTTAACCTGTTGTAGGCAGAGAATGTTTTACTCCATTGGCATACCTAATAATGAAGTGCATGTTGTTACAGAATAATTTGCCACTATAGTTGACAGTATCTTACAGACAAGAGTATACCGTATTAGCATCCTTTTTTTCTTTCTTATATAAAATACATTGCATTAAGTTAATGAGGAAAAGACAATACTGCACATTATTACCTCTCATAATTGCTAATTTCCTGCCATGAAGAATTTGCTTTGAGCTGTGAAAGAATATGAACTCCGACTATACGTGACCTCAATGTTTACAATGAAACTATATATAAATTATAGACTTCAGGGCAGGAGGGGCATTTTAGCTTGCAGCACAGAATTGTTTCAGTTTCTGCCTCTCATTTTCAAACAAGACGGCTGCACACTTATTACCAGTAAATGGATACAAAGTCCAGTCACGTGAATTGAATCAGAAGGGTGAAGAAGAAGAAAGGAGGACAACACTGGTAAGGAAAACTTCTTATTATACAATGCCAACAATATTTCCTTGTAAGCCATTACTTCGCTAGCAGGAAACAATCTCGGCATGCTTTCATAATGCATACATACATATGCCTAACCAAGACACTTGTTTTTAGTTTGTTGTTGAAGATGTCCTGTTAGGCTTTTTAAATGCTAGCGACTTTGCATCATATTTTTGGAAAACAAGGGCAGNGAATATCGACATAGCAACTTTTGAGAAACTGGATTAGAACACCTTTTAAACTATAATTTCCAATCAGTGGTTTTCAAACTTTTCCATTTGAGACACAGAACTATTTAGAAATTCTCTCTACATAAATACTGTACACCATAGCCCGTCCTGGTTTGCTCACTATGCAGTCTCTTAGAAACTGTATGTGACCCCAGAAAATGACTGCTCCCAGGAAGTCCAAGCACCCTAATATGAAAGATCATTCATTAAACTTCTAAAAGAGCTAGCTAGTTGTCCCTCCACCCCAAATTTATGTATTTTTCATAAGGAAACTTGATTCAGAAGAGAAAGATATATGTCCAAAAATGTGTGACAACCGATGCCACTGAAACTTAACAGAATCTAAGCCTGACATTCTAAATATAAAAATTTACTTTTCTTCCAGACAAAATATTGAAGCTAACAATCACTGGGAGGAATAAAACTGAACCAGCATTTTTGAACAGCTGTCTAAATGCAAAGTTTAAATTATGTTTTTCTGTGGTTCAAGAAATCAGTACAGCTTATTCAGAGCTTTCCTCCTGAGTTTTTCCTCCCTCTACTTTAAAATAACATTGTATAGTAACAACTTTGAAACAATTTTGAATTGCCAACCTTTTCTCTGTCTCAAATACAAACAGGAAATGCTAGCTCTACCTTCAACCTTTGAAAAACTCTGCACCTACTGTAATGCAGAATGCATTAACAAGTGAAAATAAAGACAATTTTAAAAACTCTTGTCAACCTCCTGAAAATAACCAGCTAGTTCTTAATCTCTTTGATAATAATATTTTTACATCAAACATACTTCAGAAGGTACTGAAAAAAAAATCCTTCACACAGACATAGGAAGCAGTATGAGAGATAACAGATGAGATGTATCATCCATTGGCAAAACACAAAAATATTTGTACTTCAAGTTTCTTATGTACATACACTGCAACAATTCAGAAAGGTACAATAACAACTATTTACTTACAATAAATTTTATTAAAACAAATTATTAAGCAACATTAATTAAACAACTTGTGATCATGTAAATTAGAAGAAAGTAGTGATAAAACAAAGATATGTATGCCAAAATACAGACTGTATGACAAGCAGCCTTGTCTGTGCTAATTAACGTGACAATTCAAGGCATTTGATACGGAAAGGCAAAATGCAGTGTAAAAAGATCTATTCATTCTAACTAAAGCAGTATGCAAAAAATTACAATAAGTTAACGAGTGAAAAAACAAACATCCTCCTGCTCTCCGATCCAAATCTGAGCACTGAATGGAGAGTTTTTCTTTGTTTGAGTTTCTTCTACATGTTTGATTAGAGATCACTAAAGGGTGCTAAAGCGACAGTTACTCAATGACTTTAAAGCATAAGTAGGACGGAAAACTGAAATGCTAACAGGGAGGCTGCATTTAGGCTATGGTAAATAGGGTACTACATTACCCAGTAATGTATTCCCCAATTACATGGAAAAGATCTAAGTTGTTTAATGGATTATATCATCCATTTTGACCAACAGGGGTTTTTGCAGGTTTGTTTTTTCTGTGGTTTTTTTTTGTTTTTTTGTTTTTTGTTTTTTGTTTTTTTTTTAAATATAGATGTGAGCATAGACTCCACCTTTGTTTTTTCTCTCATGATTTGTTAGAAAAATTGTTTTGTCTTCTGGTCACCAAGTGGGAGACAGTACCTACTTATTTAAATATGAACATTCATATGTATAAGAGAGTTCAACTCGTTGAATTGGTAAAGGAAATTATTTTTTAACAGTGTTTGGGAAGAAAAGGGCATAGAAAAAAGCGTGATTGGATTTATTGATATCTAGTGGAAGAGTAGAGCTGCTGTGAGGCAGAACTTTTGTCTCAGTTCAACAGAACATATCCGCCAAAGCTTTAAAAGTTTAGGATCAAACTTAATCACACCACTAACTGTTCAGCTACCAGGTACAGGGCATACATCTGTCTAAAAGCAAAACATGATAGAGAACACTGCTGTCTTAGACTGGCTGAATGTTGGTGTACATCTAAATACTTACACTTGCACGTAAACCTGCTAATACAAATTTGCATTTGACAGGGATTCAAATGAAATACACCAATAGCAGACCTAAAAATGGAACAAAGGATTTTTGTTAACTTCTTTTATCACAGTAAAACCCATGAACTTAGCTAATTTCAGAAGATATTTTTGAAAGCCACACATATCCAGAACTAAAAGATACAGCTCTGCTGTTCCTAGGGACTTTGTACATACAAATTGGATTATTGAATGCTAGAGGATATTTATTTTACAACAAATCTTCAGTGAAAAAAAGATGTCAAACTTCATTCATTCTTCGTCTTAGTCCAAAACCACCAGTGACAAGTTTCACTTTAAAAATTCTGTAGCCATGTACTGAAGCCATCCATGAAGCATGTAGGAGAATCATTATCTTAATTTGTGAAATCTGTGGATTGCAGAGGACTTTGTGCAGTTCTGAGGAAGTCACAATGGCTTTTATATATGGAACCCAGTGACAAAGTCTAATGATTTTGGTATTTTTTTCATAGTGCTTAACTTTAGTTAAGACTTACATATAGGAGTTTGCCAAACAAACAGATCAACTATGTCATGTAAGAATAAAGATCCAGTTTTTGTAGCCACTATAGCCATAGTTTCTAACTATCTAACAATACTTGTCTAAGCTACCTCAAGTCACACACAGAACAGGATCTTTAAAGAAAGGTGGGCTTGAACACACAGGAAAAATATATTTCATTGGATCTACCAGATAATGAATTTTATTTCCTAGATATGATACAGTCACAAAAAGCAAGTGACCTTGCAGGTCCTTTTGTAGGTCCTCCAAGAAGCAACAATCACCCAGCTAAATATATTAAAAAATTGCAAGTGGGCAAGAGTTTACTGTATTTCCACCAACTTCAAAAAGCTTTAGTGCAGACACTACCCCGGAAGATGCTGTTAGAGGTTCAGTGACAAGGATGCAATCTACTGAGTGAAGCTCTATGCTTCCTGAAGCACGTAGGCTTTCCTCCGAGCTCTTGCGACTCAAGAATGCAGCCTAACCCTACCTCATTTCATCACCACAACACAAGGTGGCTAGTCTCTGGATGGCACATCCTACTTAATTAGGATATACTGCCATCTTAATATTAGAAGTCTTATTAATAGCTTTTGGAAAATTGCATTAGTCTAATTTTTCCAAAGGAGAGCATAATTGTTGGCCTATGTTGTGGTTTAGCCCCAGTCAGCAACTGAGCACCACACAGCCGCTCGCTCACTCCCCCCAACCCTGTGGGACGGGGGAAAGAATCGGAGGAGCAAAAGCAAGAAAACTTGGGGTTTGAGATAAGAACAGTTTAATAATTAAAATAAAATAGTAAGAATAGTAATGGTAATGATAATAATAATGATAATGATAATATAATAAAAAGAAATAACGAGAGAGAGAAAACGAAACCCAGGGAAAAGAGGGAAAAGGGAAAAAAAACCCACAAGTGCTGCAACTGCTCACCACCCGCTGACCAACACCGCCAGTCCCCGAGCTGCAATCGCTTCCCCCCCCGGCCAACTCCCCCCAGTTCACATACTGGGCATGACGTCACATGATATGGAATACCCTTTGGCCAATTCAGATCAGCTCTCCTGGTTGTATCCCCTCCCCTCCCGGCTTCTTGTGCACCCGGCAGAACATGGGAAGCTGCAAAAGTCCTTGACCAGTGTAAGCACTACCTAGCAACAACTAAAACATCAGTGTGTTATCACATTATTTTCATACTAAGTCTAAAACACAGCACTATACTAGCAATGGTGAAGAAAATCAACTATCCCAGCTAAAACCATGACAGCCTAAAACCAATTACGGAGCCATGTTGTCAAACGTGGTCATTGATGTAATACGTGTTCCCTATTGCTTGTTGCAGCCACTGGTCTAAATAACACATGCAACATTTTTGAAACAGTGATACAGATTCTGTAACACTGCTTCTTGCAGATAGTTGCCTCATCAGACTTGCAAGACAACTGGTTGTTTTTCATACTTAAGAACGCAGAAAGATCTTTCAAACTGTATGAAGAGGTATTAAGCTTTTCATGGGCTAGATATGTTGCCACTGATGTCTTTCAGTGAGGTATAATACTGAATATTCTTAACTAATAAGTATACAGCTAGAACTGATCCATGAAGAAAATTTTAAATTGAAAATGGCAACAAAAGTTTTCACCTTTTGGCTTGGTACAAAATGGGGAACAGCCTGACTAATCAGCAGTAGTAAGAAATATTTGTAAGAATCACAAATCATTCATCAGTGAACAAAATTATGGCAAAAAATGTAATTCAGTTCCTATGTTAATTCAAAAGAATTCTGTATCTTGGACTAAGAAGGCAGTCTATAAGAGGATGGCCTTTCTATTTGTCACTTTTAAAACCCACAGCTACAAAAAGTTACATGAGTGCTGGATTTCTCTAAGGATACAGAAAAACTAGAATCCTGAAGAGCAATTAAAAGGCTAAATGCTTCAGAAAGCATAATTATAAGGAAAGGTTAAAGGAAGTTTGTTAAATAAAAAAAAATAAAAAATAAAATAAAAAGAGTAGAGGAAGAACATGGGATATGTTAGTAGAGGAAAAGATTCACTGAAGGATTTAGAAAATTTTAGGCATAATGTCTGGACAGACATTTTAAGCATATACAATTCTGTCTCAATGCAAAGAATTCTTCTAGATCTTGAACATCTCTTATGGTCTTACCTATATATAAGCACATGAAATGGAAATCTAGGACTCTTTCAATCCTGCAGTGTCACTGTGAGCAATCATTCACCTTACAGAACCCAAGATGAAATGTTTGAGATGCACTTAGTAGGTGGAGCTAGCTGGCTTCAGAAAAAAAAAATAAACAGGTTCTCACTGGCTTGACAGCACTGAGATAATGCTTCTTTGTAAGTATCCCTAATACCTAACTGTATCAGAATTTACAAGTGGTGTTTCTTGTTTTACAAATGTTTTATGAAAAGAAGTATCTGCTGCTGATCATCTGCTAAGAAAATTTTAGTTCAAAGTATAAAATAAGAAATAAGGCTACGTTATTTTCTCATACATTTTGTTACAACACACTGAACCTAATTCCTCAAGGCATGTAAACATATGCTTAACTTAAAGTAGGTGGACGACCTAATGAAGAGACTATTTCCTCACCCAAAAATTAGTCAGTGCACATGCTAGTGCTCACAAAGCATATTTGATATTGGCTCTCCACAACTGTATACTACCAGTGCATGTTTGCGTGTCTGCACACATAGGGAGGAAGAGAGGGCAGTAGCTTCACAGGGGAAGACAGAAACTCCCAAAAAGGGATTATGACTTGGTTAGGAGGTACACTAACTCGTCCAGCTAAGGAAAAGTCCCAACTCCCCTGGTCAAGACCAGTCTATATATCTAATATAACTGAGCTGCAGCAGGGACTCAAGAAGCAGCTGACTAACTCTGCTTGGCACTGCCCTCTCTGCTCTCCCTTGCCACCATTTCTGCTTCCTGATCAGAGTTGCTAGTTCGTATGTTCTAGTACAGTGCTATGGCTTCTCTGGCTAGACAGATGTAGACACTCGAGACTGCTAGAACCACTACAAAAAAAAGAAAGACTGTGGTACTGTACAACAGCTGGCCTCCAACAATCTCCCTGCACTACCTAGGCTATGTTTAGGGTATGTTTACCCTGATCACGTAGACATTATGGCCTGAGTGTCAGCAAACTCATTTATCTCTGCTTGACTCTTCTGGGCAGATACAAAATTATAAGGGCATGTACCCACAAAGTAGGCAGAACGTCTGAGCTCTGGAGATTTAACCCTCCAGCTTGTTCCATGCTGAGTGGGGAATATGCATATAAAACCTGAATTTGGAACATTACAGATCAGTGGGTCAGAAACCTTGTGACCCAGAGAATCACAATTCCTTCTCCCTCTTTTCCATCTGAAGATGTAATTACTGCAGCCTTTGAAGAGGTTGAGCTTAGGAACACAAGACTGAAAGGGACCACTGGAAGGGTGACTGCATTCAGTTCTACCCTTATTGCTGGCAACCAAGCGATAGATGTCTTGTTCAGGAAGGCTGACAGAACTTGTATTCTACATGACACTGCAAATACAAAATATTTCCTATAATCTGTAACAAACTGTAGTGAAATGAAAAAATATAGCCATAAATCTCACATGCAGACAAGGAGGAAAACAATAACCAATGTTTTAGGCTCCTGCAGTAACGGAAAGTTAGATAAATAAATAAAAGTTGCAAGTGATCCTACAGAGGAAGCCAATATCACACAGGAAAAACAAAACAAGATACAATGCTTCAGATCTTACTGGGGATGCAGTCCCTTCTGCCCTAATCTTTGATAGTTTAAGGCTAAGTGGGACCCACCCATTAAGCACTTCAGGATTTCAATTACAATCATCACACTGCTAATAATCTGAACACTTTGCCTGTGTGCTGCCAGTATTTTACTGGAAGACGAAAAATGTTACAAAGCTAATTCACAAGCCATAGGGGAGAGAAAATAATCCTCACTGACTTTAAAGGAAACAAAAAAAGGTCCTGAAGCATGGCAGTAAGCCTTCATTTCCCAGCTTCAGAAACTGTTCGTTCTGTTGTCAATCCCATCAATAAATACAGCAACTGACATCTAAAAATATCTTAGATCCCTTGTTCCCCCTTGTGTGCTTGGTTGGCTTTTCTAGAATTTCACCCCTCATTGCTGCTCAAGAACTTTTTTATAGTGCCTCATCTAAACTTATAGATGACCAACATGTACCTTCTTCACTTTGTTCTCCTGAAGGGTAACACGTTATCTTTCTTGCCTTTGTAACTAAATCCTTGCACTTGGCGGCAAATATCAAAATCCAGAAGAAAATGGATGGCTCTTCTCCCCCTGCTTGCTTGGCTGTAAGAACACCCATATGATTCACTAAAGAGGATATACTCCTGTTTGACTTATGTAATCAACAGAACATAACTTAGATCAGCAGGTGTATGGTATTATTTCACTGCCTTAAGCCATATGCTCATTTTCCTTTTTGCAACCATAAAAACATGAACTGAAACAATAAAATTCACTTAATTCATATTCTTAGGGTGAAAAGTTCTTGTTTGGTGACATCCAGCACTGGGAGGGGTTTCATTTTCTGAGGGCTTATAGGCTGAGCTATAGCAATGGTTGTGAATCTCAGCTGATATCTGAATTAAATTACATTGAACTCTAAGTCATTCCAAGTAATTTGTTACTAATAGTGGGTTTAACAGCTGTTCATGTAAATCATTGCAAAAGGTTTTGAATTACTGGATTTATTAAAGTCTTTAGATTCTTTCTTAATATTCAAACCAAAATGGATTATGCCAAGACGCCTGCAGAACAAGAAAAATGAAGTCAGTCATTTCTGTGTGAAACACATAGTGCATGATGCTCCTATCAATGGTATAAAAATATGTAAGTGAATCCATATTTTGAGCACAATATGAAGTACTGAAATAGGAAACTGCAATTTTTGAGTCAAGTGTATTACTTAAGAACACTTAAGCATATTCTGGAGATTTTACTCTCCAGGAGGAGAACTTTGTCACGTAAGTTTCACTGATGTGGAAAACCTTTTAGCTTCAAGGTAAAGAAAACCCAATCAAACATAAAAAGGTTAAAAAAAAAGGTTATGAGGACTGTGTACATAACACAGTGTTGCATACTTAACCCCACAGATACACACCTGAGTATTTTCACCTCATCTCACATGCAAGAACAATAAAAACAAAGTGATTTTAACACATTATTACAAAGCGAGAGAAAACATACTTGTCTGGGTTAAGAAGGGCTACCTATAGG
>WEKW01023308.1:20708-39894 GCA_013389905.1 Sula dactylatra | reverse complement strand
CCTGGGCCTCGCTGCCCCGCGCCGGTGCGGGGGGGTTTCAGTCTGGAAACCACGGTGGTGGTCATCTCCCGATTTTCGTATCGGTAGACTTTCAGCTTTGTAGGGTTATTCTGAGATCTGTCTGTCCCTCCTGCTACAGCTAGATTGGATCTTGAGGTTTGAATAGTCAGTATGGCTGGAGCAGTGTTTATGTCTGTTCTGAACTGTTTGCTGAATCAGGGCCTTTCTGCTGCATGTCTCCTGTAGAATACTGGAGTATTTTTGTACGTGATTTGGTTTTTTTTGACTAGACTGTGTGGATAATCGCACAAGAAGCAGCTTGGGTGGATTCTTTAAAAGTGGTGAATGTGAGGCATGTGCCTTCCTTCTGCGAAACCCACATTTTTGCAGTTTCTGGAAAGACCTGTGAAGTCTGCCGAGTTACTCTGTTTCCAAGAAACGTGCACTTTTCCCTCCTTCATGCCTGTAACAGGCAAAGGCAATTTGGTTATCGTGATTTAAAACAAAACCGACTTCACTCACACTATCATGGACAGTTTCAAGCATTTTAGAGCCTTCGGTTTCTGTGAGTTTCATCTGCACTGTCAATATGCTGTGCAAAACAAAGATTAAATTATTTCATTTTCAGTTTCACCACTGGAGTCGTAAATAGCCTGGGTTTATGGTTTGTTTGGTTTTTTTTAATCCTCAACCAATTTTTTTAATTTCATTGCTATTTAGAAGTTTCAGGAAAGCTTTCTTAGTTACTACTGGTTTTTAACATAAATTGAAAATCTACCTCACACAGAATAATCACCTGAGCAGGATAGTCCAGGTAAGCAATATAAATATTTAGGCATTGATATGGATTCGTAAGATTTCTCTGTCAGTTTTAAGTGAATTTATTATGCACAGGTATTTACAGGATAGATGCTTTAGCTTTGGACAGTGTTCTAGGAACTAAAGGCACTTTTCTTAGATGAGGTCCTGTCTATATTTAGAAATTCCCTTTCTGTAGCATTCCAAACAGGGGAAAAAACAATGCAAATTGAGGTTCTGAGTCATGTTTAGTTCTCCAAACTCCTGGGGTTCATACAGTATTTTTACTGCTTCTTCACTGTATGAACTGTATCTCATACTGGGAAACTAATTATAAAGGATCCATAATTCTTGAATCTAAGTTTGCCAAGATTGAGACACTCAAGGTATAAACCTACTCCTTGCTGTTACTGAATTTATCTGTTGTAAAGTACAGCTCCAGACAAATACTTTGTCACTTTCTGGATTCAAATAAAATAGCAGACATAAATTATGGCATGTTTTGTGCTTATATATAAAATATACTTACATGAAGAGTTTAGGCATGCTGGTATAATTTATTTTTATCCCTAGATATGAGGCATCCTTTGCACTGATAAATATTTGCTGTGCTTCTGTTCCCCTACTTACTGTTGTCTACAACACAGATGCAATTTCTTCTATTTTAGAAAAGTTGCAAAGCTAGAATGTGTTGTATTTCAGTAATCTTTCAGCTGTGATGAAAGCCATAATTATGTATAAAATTAAGCTGGAATTACTCTTAAGTGTCTTCCAGTACAGGGACATAAAAGGGACATGACCTTGATGATTTTCGTAATGTATACTTCCTTTCAGAGGACTTGTATTGTGTTTCAGCCTCTAAATACTTTTGAGTTCTGTCACAACTTTACATAATTTTTAGTGAACCTGTTTGTTTCATGACAAGTTGTGACACTTAGGAGGCAAAAAGGCAGTCAGGAGACTGCTTGGACTTCCCCAAGATTCCTAAATGTTTCAAGAAATTTGGAATAATTTTGGGGAAGGAGTTAAATAACGGACACACAGGTTAGGTGCTTTCTGCCCAACCTGTCTGCTGTAAATCTCCTGGATGAGACAAGTGGTTATATTGATATAGACCTACATGAGGAATAAGATCCTTACCTTTAATTTTCGTATAAAATTTTTAATGTGTAACATAGTTCTCATTGAAAAAGATAAAATGAATTACATATTTCTAGATGCTACAGAAATCTGCATAAAATTACTTCTTTTGAAAGAGCACTAAAAAATTTTGGTATTGGATATCTATAACTACACTTTTGTAATTTCCTAAAGTACCTTCATAGCTGTTTGCATTTTTCAGAATCTGAAGCTTTAGGTATTGCAATAATTTTCACAACAAGGTAGTGTGTGAAAATGTATATGACTGGTTTTGGAAGTTTTCATCTAAACCTTGCTGATTTTAAAGAACAAATATTAATTGATCTATAAATGGTGAAAAATTGAACATTAAATTGATCTAATGTAATGTGCCATGAACTAACTTTCTATACCTCACATACTTGCTTCTGATTAAAGAAGATAGGATATCTTCTGATAGGAAGGTTTGCAAAATATTAATGAATACTTCATAACTGTGAGTGTAAAATCCTTAAATGAGGTCTCAGGCACTTACAAGGTTCTTGACTTTGGAAACAATCCAAGTGTTACCTTATAGAACCTGCATCCATATTCTTAGGGGCTAATGCTAGGCTATGTGAAAGTGCTGCTGAGTCTGATCTTCTGTGACTTTACCTCCCCATCTCTTTAACATAATTGAGACTGATTAAGTTGTCCTTGAGTCCCACCTTGATATATCACCTTACCTTCAATAAGGAAGTTCTTGCCCCTGAACTGCCAGTGGAAGTACTTCATCCCTTTCATTCCCAGTCCTTCTGTATCATTATTTGAAGTGTTACCTAACACCCTTTTTTCAGCCCTTATAATCAATGTGGTTCACCCTTCTTCTGGAGTTTTCTCCTTTTGGATTACCTTTCCTTTCCCTTTGAGCTGTTGGATGAAATCTTAGATTTTTTTTGTCTGTTGTTCCAGTTGCCAGGAAATTATTACACTGGAAAACAGTGCTCTCATTTAGTAAGTAAAATATGTGAACAACACCTCTAGACAACTTGTTATTAAATTAATTGAAGGACTTTTTTTTTTGTAGGAAACTCCAGCTGTAATGAGAAAACCAGCCTTTGTGCTAGTGTACTACAGCTACATCCTGCTTTATTATACATGTGCAGTAAGATTTAGTTAATGTAGTTTATAAGTGGTGCTCACTTCACTGTGTAGTATAAACCGGAGGAAAAGAAATAACTAAATTTTAATTTTTGGTGTACTGCTGTACTTTTAAAATGTTTTTATTTATTTTTAAAACCAACACTTTTGTAATGTTAAATTTCTACTTGTTTCCATATAGCAAATCCTAACAATAAATGCTCAGAACTTATACAGTAGATTGCTGTTTCATAAAAATCTTTAGTCTTTTCCTGCAGAAGACTACTGTTCTAACTGCTAGTATGTAGTGTAATTAAAACTGTTAAACCTGCTTATGTGTGTGCTTATCCAACACAGACAGTACAGCGTTAGCTGGCTAAAATAAAAAATAAAAGAACAGAAGCTAGAGATCTTTGATACCTAAACAAATAATTTTGTTATATTTGCACTGTTTAATATCTGCTCCTGGCATTTTAGCATATTGTAAAAATATACAAAACTAATGCTGAAGATACAGCAGGAAAAAAGATCTATTGAATTTGTACAAAATACATAACTAGAGTAATACCCCTACGATCTATCTTCTCAACTTACTGCATAGGTTGTATTTTGGGCTATGACAGGTGGTTTTCTTATGTAATTGTAGTCATAATAGCTACCCACCACCAGAACACAGATAGGATTAAATATTGCCTTTGTTGATCTGTGCCTAAACTTGTAGGGGGCTGAAAATATTTTAAATAAGAAATTATATTTTATACAAGCTGCATGTATAAAGTTAGCCTTTCCTAACTGACAAATGAACTTAGGAAATCTGCTGCAAAGATGTTTCTTAGCATTGAGCTTAAAGCTGAACTAAAGCTAAATTAACATTTAGCAGAAAACATGACACTTGAGTATAGAAAGTTTAGTCATGTATTTTTTTTTGTTTAAATTTTTGTTATGAGTAGTGACTGTTTTATGTAAATTATTATCCTTGCCAGTGTCCCCTAGTGTTGTGAAACAGCATTTTTACAGAAGAAAAGTCAGTATATTCGAGTAGATCTAAAAGAGAGATGGTTTCTAAAGCAGCTTAGTTTTGCAAGATACTTTTACCGTAACTCAGAGTCATGTTGGACTGTATAGGCACAGGTATGCCAGCTTGTTCTGACCATTTGCAGAGGGGCAGGTAGTAGTTTTAAGCAACTGGGGTCAGAAGTTGTGGCTTTTGCAGCTGCTGTCTCCTTTGTGTGGAGAAGACTGCTGGTTCTTGTGTGCCGCTTCTAAGCTACTCCTCTCCTGCATGGCTAGTCATACAGGTAATCTCTGGACTATACTATAGAAGAAATTAACTTGCAGTTACATTCATTGCAGTGTTGTGAAATTCACAAGAGTTTTGGCATGTTTTCTTTCTCCCCAGTGTTACCTACCCATTGTCACAAGGTCAGAAGTAAAAAATGTACTCTTTCATTTCATTGCACAAGTTGCCTAGGAGAACGCTGTTACAAGAAAACTGGTAAGAGTTCTATGCTGGAGTTTGCTTATGTGTATGCTGTCTTTTATTTTACAGCGTGAATGGGAGGTTAAAACAGCTTCCTATTTCTTCTGCATCAGAACAAAAATAGCACCAATTCAACTAAGCATCAGTCCTCTCTCGATTGTCCTCGATAGCTTAAGTGCAGGAATTAATCTTCTTAGGCTATAAACTGGCAATCTTGTAAACCTATTTTCTGCCTCTAGGTAGTGGAAACTTGCTTTCTTGTCATTCACCATTTCCACCTGATTTTGGGGAACAAAGAAGGAAACAAAAATGCTGTCTTGCACCTGTGTTCTGTACTTGTATCTTGTTGCAAAACCAAAGAGATTAAAGGTATTATTAGATTAAAATACCTAATAGATGCTTCATGAGCAAATTTTGGAGATAAGTAAAAAAGCTCCTCATTAAGAATTAACTAACCATAAACAGAGTAAATAAGATTTGTCATATGCTTGAAAGCTAACATTTTAATTTCACAATAAGGAAAATTTTGACAAGGACATAACAAACGTTCTACCCTAGAATCTAACTTCTAATATTCCCATGATTGATTTGCAAATTGTCCACATGGTCGCCTGTTGTTTCAGGTTAGAATAATCCAGAATTGGAGCTTAGTTCAGCATCTGTAGAACAGGGTTTTTTTCATTTCAAACAGTTACCACATTTCAAAATGTCATGGGCAGCATTAGCAATGATCTTTTTTTCTCCCAGGGGAATTAACAGAGGAATGCTCCCAAGCTGAAAGATCTGTGATTTAATTTTAGTATTGCACATAAATTGCACACAAATGCAATGCATTTTTGGTGCTTATTTATTTATTTATTAGTTGCACCAGACCCAAAGCATTTGATTTTCAAAGAAAAAAACATGCTAAATAAATTAATCCCAAGAGATTTCAGATTTCCATTGTTAATAATGTGGTTTTCGTTTTCTGACTGTTAACATATTCAGTTGTATAGAGAGCCTTCAGCAAGTGGAGAGGTATGTTTTGAAGGTGCTGGGAGTCTAAAGGTTCTGTTCAGTGCTTAAATGCAGATTTGCAAATCTGTTTGTAGATGATAAGGTTTTATATTTGTTGGCTACGTACACTGTTTTGTGTATGAAGTTCCAATTATTTTGCTTTGAATGTAAATAATAAGGAACAGAATTTCACACAAAGAAAAGGTGCATAGAGTTTTCCCTTATAACAATACTATTTCCAGCTGCTGCATTCCAATTTTCTTTTTACTTAAGAAGAAAAACAACATTAACAACGCTGGGTTTATTATTCTGCATACTGGCTGTAGTTATACTGTATGCCATCCTGGGCCCAACTCTGCAGCTCTTGTTCTGAGTAGTTGTAATTCATTCATGTAGCCTTGTTGTGAGTTGGCTAAATGAACTGAGAGTGGAATTTTTAAGGACACCTTAATTTGTCTGAGTAGAACAGTTTACCAGCAAAATTCTACTCTGTGAGTTCTGATGGTATATTTTCTGTGAGAGACAATCTTATTCTTGAATACTGACATTTATGGTTCTAATGTTGGGGGGGAGGAGTGTTGGTTGTTACTATCATTTTTTTTACTTCTTTTTTTTTTAATGTTTTTTATTATTGGCAACAGACCTTAATGGTGATGATAATTTTCACAAAATCATCATTGCTCTTTTAAAGACCAGGAACTTGTTAACTAACAACACAAAAGCAATTAAGTTAAATATCTTCTCCCTTCAAACTTGATATCTATTGCTTTCATTATGGACAACTGTTTTTCTTTTGCACTATGTAGAGACTGCTAGTGATTGTTGCTGCTTCTGTTATGTGTTTCTGTACCTCTCTGTATTGATCCTCATTTCTTTCACAAGAATGCTGAGAAGTATTTAACCAAGATCATTTTTGTATCTTATAATGATTCTGACAGAGTCCTGATCTTGATTTATCCTTCTCCTCCTCCTTAACAATAATAATAAAATCAGTGTTCTGACACAAAGTTCATTGAGGTACTGCCAACCTTTATCAAGATATTAATTTATCTCACTTTTGACTTCCTTTCCTTCAATAACCTGTAAGGAATGCTTGTCTCTGTTTCTTGTGGCTCTTTTTTTGATGGCTGACAGCTTCCTTCCTTCCTTCTTGAAGGATTGCACACCTGTTGACAGCATGAATGTTTGCTGTCTCTGTGTGTGCTTTCTGTTCTCATGCAACTTTTAATAATTTTTAATTCCTCTTTTAATAAACACCATTTTCCATAGTAGTTTGGCAGTAAATTTGATGCTGTTATTTAGAAGAACTTGCATCTAAGTGGACACTGCTCTTTCCCAAGTATGGTTTTGCTGTTGTTATATATAATAGCTGTTTTCTTTTTAAAATGTATTCTTACTTTTTTTCCTTCTTCCCTTTTGAGGTAGATGAAGTGATCAAATAAGTCCTATGACTTGGGGACTATGTGTCTCTGGTGAAACAGGTTTAATTCTAGTTCTTGAAATCTTTCCTTTAGGCACCAGTTATGTATCAGCACTCCATATATTACTTTTTCTCTCTGCTGTTAGTTTTTGCCTCTGCTGCGTCTGTGTGTGTTTCTTTTGGGCAAGTTTTATGTTCAGTTTGTCTCAGGATAATGCAAGACAAGTGCGAGGAAAGCCCAGTTTACCATTGGTCAGCCCAGTCTTTCTGTCTAACATCTGTAGGAATTTAGTCATGACCTTTTTCATTATATAATATGTATGGCGTTATACAGTGTCTTATTCTCACAGCTCATTAATACATGTTCTCTGACCTGGTGTAATAGTTCCAGCAGCCCCTGTGTAACCTTCGCTCTCCAAAGGATAGATACATGCCAGTCCTTTGCAGCAGTGCTGCACTTGTGGGTGCTGAACCGATTGGGTTTGTTGCCAAACAGCTCAGCCCTCTTGTTCACTCCTGAGCATTGATTGCCTGCTGTGCATAAATATTAGTTCACTCAGGTTCTCTTTCACGGTGTCGCCATATACTGCAAATTGCCTGCTCGTGTTAGGGCATCCTTTTGAACATTGTTTTAAAATTCTGTTCTGCTTAAATTGGTGCATTTGGGTGTAATGTAAACTGCCACAGAGTACATATTCAAACTAATAGACCCTTATTTGATTACTGACCAGTCATGAGAGGAAATGTCTTTGCTAGATTGGGATGTTTTATGAGTTTGACACTGGTACTGTTCATTTAAGAACACTTCTAAGGAAGAAGAAAAAATATGCACTAATACTGGAAGAATTGACTGAAACATAATGTTTAATGAAAAAATTTGATTATAGTGTATCAGAAGGGCTGAAGTGGGAGAAGTTAATGGGTTTAAGGTGGAACATAAGTACACTGAAACATAATTTCAGTTGAATAAATTGTTCTATGGTAAAGTTTTTTTTTCTTTTGAAATTTACATACAGAAAGCTCCTTTGACCTGTCTCTTCAGAGCAAAAGAGTAGACCCATGTATGTCTGTAAAGTGGCATAACCTTGGATAATGTCATCATTCTGCTACAATAACATTACTGCAAAAAATCACACCATGTGAAATGATGGATCTTTTTGTGCTAAGACTGAATCCTCTCTATAGCATTATATCTCCTTCTATGACCAGGTTACACACCTAGGGGACAAGGGAAAGGCTGTGGATGTTGCTTACCTGGATTTTAGCAAGCCCTTTCACACAGTCTCCCACAGCATCCACCTAGAGAAGCTGGCAGCTCATGGCTTAGACAGGTGTACTTTTTGCTGAATAAAACACTGGCTGGATGGCCAAGCCCAGGGAGTTGTGGTGAATGGAGCTAAATCCCCTTGGTGGCTGGTCATGATTGGTGTTCTCCAGGGCTCAGTGTTGGGGCCAGTCTTTTTTAATATCTTTATCAATTACATGGATGAGGGGATCGAGTGCACCCTCAGTAAGCCTGTAGGCAACGCCAAACTGGGCAGGAGTGTCAATCTGCTCGAGAGTAGGAAGGCTCTACAGAGGGATCTGGACAGGCTGGATCAATAGGCTGAGGTTAATTGTATGAGATTCAACAAGACCAAGTGCCAGGTCCTGCGCTTGGGTCACAACAACCCCATGCAATGCTACAGGCTTGGGGAAGAGTGGCTGGAAAGCTGCCCAGTGACAAAGGACCTGGGGGTGCTGGTGGACAGCCCGCTGAACATGAGCCAGCAGTGAGCCCAGGTGGCCAAGAAGGCCAACGGTATCCTGGCTTGTATCAGGAAAGGTGTGGCCAGCAGGAGTAGGGCAGTGATCGTGCCCCTGTACTTAGCACTGGTGAGGCTGCAACTTGAATATTGTGTTTTGGTTTAGGCCTCTCAGTACAAGAAGTACATTGAGGTGCTGGAGCGTGTCCAGAGAAGGGCAACGAGGCTGATGGAGGGTCTGGAGAGCAGGTCTTATGAGGAGAGGTTGAGGGAACTGGGGTTGTTTAGTCTGGAGAAGAGGAGGCTGAGGGGAGACCTACAGCTACCTGAAAGGAGGTTGTAGTGAGGTGGGTGTTGGTCTCTTCTCCCAAGTAACTAGCGATAGGTTGTGAGGAAATGGCTTAAAGCTGCACCAGGGGAGGTTTAGATGGGATATCAGGAAAAAATTCTTCACTGGAAGAGTGGTCAGGCACTGGAACAGGCTGCCCAGAGAGGTGGAGGAGTTCAAAAAATGTGTAGACGTGGCACTTTGGGACATGGTTTAGGAGACATGGTAGTGTTGCGCTGGTGGTTGGACTTGATGATCCTAGAGGTCTTCTCCAACCTAAATGATTCTATGATTCTGTCATTCTATGATATTATTATTGGACTAACAAAACTTTATTGGCTTTATGTCTCAGGGGAGATTGAGCCACAAGGAGCGTATCACAACGCAAGAAATTTCTAGTCTTTAAAAATTTAAAACAGTGTTTCATGGGGAACATATCTCAGGAAAATGAAAATATTTGCGCCACTAAGGTATCGTTTTGTACCTAATTGCTACTCCACTGCCTAATAATTTGCATTTTTATTATTGTTGTAGATGATATTTTTATTATATTTATCCTTCTCCCATTTTTTAACTTCTTCATTTTGCATGAATGAAGATATCTAAGAGTAAAGAGCAAGAGGTAATGTTGCTATTCTGGTATTGTGTTATAGAACTTTAAACTTTTTATGTGGCAGTTTGTTGCAAATTGTACAATATTGTAAAATTTAGTTTCGCAAAATGTCAGAGTCACATTGCATAGTTTACTGTTTATCATGGCTTTGCCTTTTTCAAAAAGGAAGTGAACTGTTCCCTTTCCCTCTCTTGGAACTTGTTACAGAGAGCAGGCAGTTAGCGCTTGGAAACACCATAGAATAACAAGATAAAATTGAAGGTCTCGGTTCTGAGGGTTAAGTTAAAAAAAAAATTTTTTGCATCTTTGTACCACTTCTTATACTAATGGCAATTCTACTATTTTTTGTTTCATTAAAAAAACCTAGAGTTGTCTCTTACAGATTAAAAAAAAAGGGTTTAGTTTCCCCTGCTAATTGTATTCAAAGTTCTAAAGAACTTTTGGCATGTTTTTTAGCTGCCTATTACCTGAGTCTTCATGTCTTTAGAAACAGCTTCATCTCCTAAAAACCTCACACTATACCGCTGCAAAATTTCTGGGTGGCTGTGATCTGTGAAATGCAACTTCCCTTCTTCAGGCTGGTCCTTGAACTGCCCTGGGAGGGTAGCTTTCTGGAGTCTGCTGTAGCAGACCATTGTTTTCCTATGGAAAGCAGGATGGTGGAGAGAGGAGGCAATCTACACATATATGCTGGGACAAGATTTGAAATAACATGGCTTGAGTGCTTCTAGGTCCCAGGGTTTAGAAATAGCCTATGATTTCTAAAATGTATACATTGGACCTACAGAAGTAACTGTACATATTAATGGCAGTGTTAACAACATGTAAGAATTTATCCCAATACTTAGACGTGTATGCAAATATACTTTGTATAACAGTCTTCATGCGGTCTCTGAGAAGACTTCTAAATTTTGATGGCATCTTGGGAAGTGTCATAGCATTAGAAATTTTCCCCTTTTATGTTTATTTTTGTTCTTAAGTTTTTTCTAATAGTATGCTCTAAGTTTTGCAGTTGTCATTCCTTGGGTATATTATGTTAGTATTGCTTTTATCTCTACTATATTTCATAAACAGAAGAAAGTCTGTGAAATGTTCATCATAGTATTAGGCTTTCTGTATATATTTGGTTTTTTTTTTCCCTAGGTATCTGTTTTACAGGCTTCAAAACCTTTCAAATAATATTCTTTCAGTGTGGAAATTTCCAGTGCTCTAGAAAACCCTACAATTCCTGGATAAAGCTTTAGAGATACAAGAGATGTCTTTTCATGTGTGTGTGTATGTATGCAAAGGAGAGGATTTCTTCTATTTAAAATAACGATTAAGATAATGAGCAGCTTTTTGGTAACTGAAGTTGTCAAAGAAAAATGCCTTAAAAAATGTCTGCATAGCGGAGCGTTAACAATAAAACTGGACTGTATGGTTTATGAATTAACTAGGCCTTATTTTTCCTTAATCAAATCTCTTGGCTTTAAGAGTTGGCATTTCAGGATCTGTAGCTGGTACCTGTCTGCATTATGCTGGTTAAAGCTGCTTTCTACATAAATCTTTCTATGTTTCCCCCTGCCTCTCTCCCAGGCGATATTACAATTGTGTATTAGCATGGTTTTTCTCTCCTCATTGCCCTGGTTAGTTGAGAAATGGCCGTATGTTCTTAGAAGGTTCTACTAAGAGGGGGAAAAGAAAAGCCATATTCTAAGATTTATAGCAAAACCATGGAAGTTATTCCTCTCTTCATCCGTTCCCTTTTCTAATACTGTAGATCAACATCAAGTAGATTAATGTTTTCTTTTTCTTCCTTCTGTTATAATTGCCGCTTTCAGGGGACTAAAACAAATATTCCTATTTGACCCAAATGTTTCTGTGTTTGTGTATAAAGGAAGGCAGAATACTTTTTTTCCTCTGTTTACTCTTCAGTAGATACTTAGTTTACCTTCCTCTTCATAGTGTCTTGCATACTGAAATTGTGAGCTTCAGTTCTCTGCTTTATATTCTAATTGTATATACAAGAAATTACATTTTGTTGATGTTCTAACATTATTCCTAAGTGTATCTCAAAAGAGTTACAGTAAGAAAAGTACTTCTAGTACCCATTCATTCTTTCTGGGTTGGATCTTACATTTATCTTTCTTCTCTCCTCCTGTTTCTTTAAAGTAGTCTTCTTGTGCTGTGAATTAAAAACACACTTGCTTTTGAAAAAAAATACTTTAAGTTTAGGCCCAACTGAGATTTGATCTGGTTTTCCTAGAAATTGTTCTCACTGAAGTCTTGAAATCCTCATCTTATCTGAGTCTTCTTGATTTGGCAGCTGATTCGATAGTGTTTATCAATGACTTTTCCCCAAACCTTTGTTCTTTCATGCCATTCTTTTTTTTTAGAGATGAGCGCAGCATGAAAATACATCATTCAGAAAGTTTATATTTGTACTCATGAGTGGTTACAAGGTGCCCAATACATAGGTGTTGTACCATATCAGAGGTGTAATAAGGTGTACCTTACAGATATCGCTCTTTCCTTGGATAGAAATAAAGGACTTGACACAGATGTCAGGAAACCGTACAGTTCTGTTGAAATAACAGTACCTACTCCTTTCCTCCAAGCTATGAAAGTTTTTATTGATAATAGAGACCCAGAAGCATAAATCAAATATTTAACAAAGTAGTTTACAAAGATCAATGATTACAGGTGTTGTATAAAGGTACTTAATGGTAGTCTAAATTTGAAAAATGTATTACCCACTTGAGTTCTGTAATGAAGCCTTTGAGACAATTCCAGACTACCAAGGAAATTATTTTTGTCACAGAGTGATGATGATGCATTTTTATGGCTTCAGTATGGACAATGTAGATGCTTGCCATTTCCAATTCAAGACCTACTTAAGCTCCTCTGACAGTCCATGGGAGGGAGTAAAATTTTCAAGAGACATGCTAGATTTTCTCTAATTTCTAATAATAATCATCATCATGATCATAAGGTAGAGGGTACTGTCAGAAGAAATCCCTTTCCTGAAGAAAACAGCTTTAATTCTTGTATAATTTAATTTCATTTATTTGCTACTGGTGAAGTTTTAAAGCTCTAGAAAATACAAGTTCATTAACAGAAGTGATGACAGGCCGACAGCCCTGTGGCAATACCACCACGAACCATGTCAACCTAACACAAGAAAAAAACCTCCAATCTCTTCGCTTATGACAAGCTCAGTGACTAAAGTTGCCCTTTACATTTTAGAGGGTAGACTGCAGCCATGTTCAACAGTGTTCAGCTCTGGTTTTTTTGATTGCAACATTTTATACAATTGAGTTCTTATATTAATTGTTAGATTTGCTCTTCAGACACCAGAAAAAACCAAAAGGCTCTTCAGCTTGTTGATGGAATACCAGATTTGCATTTTTGTGCAAAGTTTTCAATCACTTTGAAAACTACTATCCAGAGGCTGTTAGAAAGGTGTGGCCTATGGTGCGTTTGCTTCTTTTCGGAAGAGAAAGGCCTTTGGTGACCAACTGTTTTGTTATTATTGCAACTTGTATACCTTCTAATTCTTTTTTCCTTACATTTGGGAAACACATAGGTTACTGTGTTTAACTGGATATGCAGGTTTAACTATATGCCTAGGACATGATAGTCCTTCTAACAGTTTTGAAACATAAGGGTCAAAAGGTATAGCCTTAGGACTTTATCATTTTGTCTAAAAGTCATTTAAGTTCAAGTGGTTCAGCTAAGCATATTCAACAAATGAAGCACACACTTTTTATTTTGCTGATTGTAAGCTTGATTTTTTTAGATCAAGCAAAAGGAAATCACCAGCATGGGGTCGGGAAGCTATTTATTTAACAGTGTTTGTTACAAATGGTATTTTTCAGAGTTATTTCATAATCAGGTGTTAATAACTTCTACTTCATTCTAGATTTTGTGTCTCAGGTCTCTTTGGATACTGTTGAATACAGCTGTTCCTAATCGTTTTCATAGTTACTATATATAGTTCCATAAGTGATGCTTATATTAATGGTTTCTAACTATTATTTTTGCCGCACCTTGTCAGGTGTTAATCAGAGAGACTAATTTTTTTCCTGATTTCCTTAAACTTCTCACCCCTTTCTAACTATGAAGCTGCCTGCAATGCACCTTCGAAAACAATTTTCCCATTTACAAGCAGAATGATAGCAAATTGTTGCTATGGAGCAAAGAAATTTTTGTTGTAAATCTAATTTCAGATTAGTTACTGTGGAATTGGAAATGCCTACCTTATCTAACGTATTTATATTCAGAAACTGTGAGCTTTATTGTCTCTTGCTTGTACCATTGTGACTTAATTGATTTCCTTAGATTTGTACCTAATTCTGAGTAGTGAGAGAAAGGCTACTGGATTTTTTTTTTCTTCTTTAGTTTTTTGGTTGGAGGGAAGGTAGTTGGGTATTTTTGGAAATTAAGTAAAAACCCTCCTCTTATCTGCTTATTGAGCATATACTTTGCCAGCCCATCTTTTGCAAGCACTGTTGCAGTAGAACTAAGCATACCCCAGTGAAGTAACTCCTCTGTCAGGCTTATTAAATTCTGACTGCAGGAGAGTGAAGCTGCTTGTGTCTCAAGACGTAAACTTTGACCTCAGCTTGCAAAAGTGAAGTAGAAGGGAAGAAAGATTGAGTGAAAGTAGAATGACTCCTAGTTTGGTTCACAATATCTGTTTTTATTTTTAAGCACATTAGTCATACGGAAGAATGAAATGACAGACTAAAGTTTCTTGCACTCTTTGAGTCTCTGAACACATATTTTTTATTTCATTTAGTAGGATACACAGCGGTGTTTCTTGTAACTCTAAGCTACCGCACTCAAAACAGAGTGATAATATAACATCTCCATTATGCCCAGAACCGCTCCAGCAAAATAAGATTCAGCCTCTCCCCTTTGAGATAGCTGAAAATATAACCTTAATAGCTACCATCAGAGAGTCTTCTTCCAACTTTGTATTTCTCCTGTAGTCCTCATGTGAATTGGTTTCACTGATGTGTTAGTGAGTTTTGCTGTCTGAACCTTTTTGTAATCACTGTATTCTTCCAGGATTGTAGTGTGGATAAGATTTATGTCTTTTTATAAAACATCCCTGGTACTTCTGTTATTTTTCCCCTGTTTTAAGCAAGAAGTAGTAGAGTTTAGGTTAAGTGGATTTTGATGTTTGAAGACCTTATGCTAGTTTAGAATTGTCATAATGTGCTAAAATAATACTAGGACAGTTTGATCCAAGCACAGGACTTAAGAGGTGGATCTGTTCTCAATCATCTCCTCTCTGCCAGGGAATGCCACTCTTAGAAAAGCTTTAAAAGCTAAAATACTTTACTTGAAATTTGGGACTGGATCCAGTACATCCACCTTTACGTACCTGATATGTGCTAAATTTTTAAGTGTACCCTATAGCAATTGTACTAAAATAAAATAATTTTTGTGTGCAGTGAAGAGATTAATGCTTTTTTTTTTTTTTCCAGATGGAGGTCCCTGGGTTGGTTTCAAACTGAGGTGGTTTGAAACCCTTTCACAGGTGTTTTGCATCAGATGTTTAATTTTGAAATGTCTCCTCTATGCCTTACAGGAACTGTAGTTGATGCCTAGTATTTGCATTTGTTTTTCAGGCTTCCTAATCAGTCTGCATCTGTCATTTTAAGTAGAGAGTTTGTATGATGGGAAGTGGAGTTCTTGGGCAGATCACACAACCTCGTGCAACAATTTTCACAACAGAATCCTAGCTCAAAATATGCTGGTAAGATTTTCCAGTTAATAAAGGCTAACATATTCTCTATTTTTAGTGTGACTTTATATATTAGTGTTACTAGGTAGACTACATCTTCTATGCAGAGAGGCCAAAGACGTTCAGCAAAATTGCAAATACCTACTGGGAGGAAAACTATACAGCTCTTCAGCAGCAGGACTGAGAATTAGTGTGTAAGTGCTCATGAAGAAAATAAAAAGAATCCTATTAACTGTTATTGCATACCGAACTCTGTACGTGGCAGTTTATTGGGGAATATTAATACAAAGATCTAGTACTAATACAGTCCAACTGTAGCTGAGTAGCAGACTGGCTTCATTTACTGGGAATAGGAAAAGTCCCTTCTGCCATACAAGGTGTCCTTAGTGCACAGCATCTGCTGTTCAGGTGCTGGAGTACAAATGGTGCTTAAGCTCAGAAACACAAAAGCATTGTGGGTTGGATGGTGCTTTGAGCAACCTGACCTAGTGGAAGATTTCCCTGCCTATGGCAGGGGGGTTGGACTAGATGATCTTGGAAGGTCCCTTCCAACCTAAACCATTCTATGATTTTGGTACCTATCTCTCAGTGGGTTCAACAGGGCTTAGTTAAAAGCTTCTATGGCCAAATATAAGTTTTTATTTCACCATGCCAATTATAAGCAAGCTGATTATAGTCTAAACCAAATTACAGGCTTCCAGTTGTTCTGTGATTCTACCAATGGTGTTAGGAAACAAAAAGAGCTCATGTACCATCAGTTGTGATAGTCCACTAACTTTGAGTGGTCCTGCTCTAGGCTGCAGGCTATATTTGACCTAGGAGTCAGGACCTGCCTCTGGCTTACTGCTGAGTCTGGAGGTAGGACAACTCTTGCTGTCACTGTGAGGTTTTTCAGTGCTCTGTGAGAATAGCTCTCTACTCTGATCCTCAGCCCCAGGTGGGCGGCAAGGGCTGTGGTCAGGCAACTTAAAAGAAGCCTGTGGCTCACCTGGGTAGAAGTCCACACTTACCACATGGTGTTGGAAGTCCCTTAAATCAGTATCTGTACATTGGTTTTGAGGTTTCATCTACAGTTTTCAAACAAACAGTGGTTACACCTCATAAAACATAATTTCCAGTGTGCTATATCACGCTTGCCTCATGAATCTGAAAGGTCTGATTATTTTTTGTATTTTGGATTCTGGTTAGGATTAGGAGTTCCTGGTATATGACTTATTAAAGAGATACTATGATCAGGTCTTGCTGTATTTCTGACACTTTCCTCTTGACTATAGGTGATCAGCCATGATGAAATATCCTCTCTTTTGGAAAATCAAGCACACTGATGATGTTTGGTTTTTTCCTCTTAGTGTTACCACCACAGAGAAATTATTCCATCAGCAGATTTACATTAAAAATTTTAGGTACTCTTGAGTGGATGGAAGAGATTAGCTTTATTAATCTGTAGTTCTTTGTACTTCCTTTGTGGTAGTATGTTTTGACACATTGCTGCAATTAAGTTTAGAACATTGTCCAAGGCCACACTGGAAATATAATGATTTCTTTTCTATTAAAGACACTCTGTCTTTTGAAATGTTTCCACTGTTTAGGAAACTGACTTTCTGGACAGTATTACAGAAAGTAATTTAGAAACATGCAACACTGAAAATCAAACAACTTGAATTCGCACCTCGCTTAAGTCTTTACATATATGTAGTCTCCTGGACAAGCAAAAGCTTTCTGAGAAGAAGGAAATCAGTACTATAAGAGAACTGTGGTGTGCTGAAGAGAATTTTCTCTTCGGTCGCATTTTGTTTGGCCTCATTTTTTTGAGGGAGGAATAAAGTTTTCTGACTCCTTTTTCCCCTCTTTTGACTATTCTGTTTTCCATTGCTGCTGGTTTAGGTTGTGGGTTAAGCAGAACAGCTCTCGGATGTCTATTCAGGGAAGGTTATGTTTCTTACAGCTTTTCCTGAAGAAAGTATAACTTAACTAGGAAGATATATTTGGTTATTCTTCTGCTGACTTTGATAACATAGTGACCCTTTTGGTTTCAGCTACCTTGTGTGGTAGTTTTAGCCAAGTGCCTTGGAACAGCTCATTTCAAAACAACTTTTTAAACCTGTTTTGCATTCCTCAGGTCAGTAAACTGCTGCCATGCATTGTCAGCAATGTATCAAGAAGAAGAGATACCGCCTTGGTGAAAGGCTAACTTCCTTTTGAACATCCTGTAAGCTGTTCTTCCCAGAGCTAGTAATTGCTCCTCTGGATGAGAACAGTCCTTTTATAATACTGTTGCCTTGTTATAGTAGCTCGTATGCTAATGACAGTGTAACTGTCACCTGACTTGGGCCTTGTCATACACATTTTAAGAAGCTACATCTCTGTTAGCCATAGGTTTTGTCCCAACAAGTGAGATTGTGTGAGTACCATATCAACTGCTGTTTGCATAGTTCTATTTTTAATGGTTAAGGGCCTGCATGAATGCCTAAGAAAGCAGGTCAGGCAGTTTCTATGAATCAATAGCTTTTCTATTTTTAAACTAATGAGATGCTGTCACATAGTTGATGTTTAATAAGTACAGTTTTAGAATGTTTTGAATTAAGTCATATGTATTACGTGCTATTTCAAAGTTGGGTTCCCTCATGCTCTGGAATTGAAATACAGATTTCTCTTTACTTTTTCATGTGCTATTTTGTATTAGTGGTGGAATATTTGTTTACAGCTCCACATCAGAAGAGCATTTGCATGGTTTATTCGTGAACTGTTTCTGTCACTTCTCTGTGGCATTAAGAAACAGAATAATGTGCATATGTGAATACAATATAGTGTTCCGATATGTCTGCTGTATGAATGTAAACTAAAAGCCCTTTGAATTTCTTCAGAAGCTTGTTCCCCTCCCCATAGAAGTAAAATGTTTCTTTGCATATACAATGAGAAATTGGCTTCCTCTGTAGCTGCCGTTGAAGAAGTCTCCCAGTAATATAAGCCCAGAGGGGCAAATACATGATACTAATTTGGGAACAGTTCTATGCAGTGATTATTTTTTGGGCACTAAACGTACTGTCTTTTTAAGCCTATTAGCAGTAACTTGAATTCATGGAGGGACGTCTTATATAAGAGAAGGACAAATAGACTGACAGCACTTTGAGTGAGCCAGTGGCAGTGTGTTTCTCTGGACTTAGTGAAGTAATCACCGTGTACCATATTCATGTATCTTGGAGTGTACTTATATTAATAGTCTAGTGCAATAGAAAAAAAAAATAGATTTGCAAAAATTAAAGCTCCAGAACAGACTTCTACCTGCTCCCTACTAAAATGAATAATGGATAATTTCAGTGATTTTTTTCTAAGTGCTAATCAAAAATATAATGATTTGCAAATCATTACTCAATTACATTGGAAGCAGTAATTTTAATTTTCAGCAATTACAGTCATTATTTTTTCTTTATGTTTGGAAGTTATGGTTTATCAGTCACGTAAAATGGTTTACCAAATAGCTTGCTTTTTTTAACTAGCTTATGATTTTGAAGTAGCCATTATTTGGTGCTTGCTGTTTATTTTAATGTAGGCTTTACCTTCCCTTAACTTCCAAGTACCAATAAGATGGACTTAAATGGTACTGGTTATGCGAGTAGATCAGTCAAAAGGTACAAGACATGAATACTGCAGCAGCATTTCCTATGCTTTGATGGACCAGACTGCATTGGTTGGGTAAATCAGCACCGCATGCCTTGAAATTTAACCATGGCTTAAATATTTTGGTTGAGCATGCATAAAAGCAGTGGTTATTTTCTCCTTGACAGTGACTGAAGTAGGTGTCTTTGTAAGGTGATAAATTTAGATTTTATTTTT
>WEKW01023308.1:429-20672 GCA_013389905.1 Sula dactylatra | reverse complement strand
CTTTTGCCTTTAAAACACAATATTATATATATATATATATATATATATGAAAATATATACACACACACAATATTTGTATATACAAAAATGTTTATATGCTTTATTTATGTCTATAGAAGCATATAAATGTTTTTATGTGTATATGTATGTGTGTGTATATATATATGTATATAACATAATAGCGTACAAAAAAATCTCATGGGATGTTAGAGAAGTAGGCTCTAGGCCCAGGCCCTAAGGGTAGGTTGAAAGGCTGGGTCTCATTTTCTGGACTAGTGCTGTAAGACTTAGGCTATTGTGCAAAAAGTAATTTCTGTTGCCTGCCTTCCTCGACCCCACTCTTGGCTAAGCTGTTGTAAGTGATTTTGAGGTCAGCTGTTAAACTGTTGGTTTTTACTCCTTTTAGCCATCATGGGTAATGATCATCACACATTTTTTCACAGTAGTGAAAGTGTGAATGGAAGGATGTTGGGAGGGAACTGCAAGACTGACCTTTTGCCACAAATTGCAAGATAGCTGTCTACTAAAGATCATTTATGTAAAAAACATATCTTCAAATTCTCCTTTCCTTTTTTTTTCTGATTGTTTTGCTAACTTAGGAGCCTTCAGCTCTAATTCTTCAGTTGTTCTGGGTGGTTTAAACTAATTCTTGCAATTTCAGACCTGTTCCAGTGACAGTTGTATAGTTGCTAGTCTTTTGCCTTGCTTATACTGGTTTTGTCTGCCTTGTTTGACTGCTGATGTCTTAGGGGCAAAGATTCCTACTGAAAGAAATGGTAAGGACAGAAAAAGAATGGACAATGAATTTTATGCATCATGCTTTATTCAGTGGCATAGTCTACTGCTCCCTCAGTGACTGTTTTTATAACGCTGTTGTATTTTTATGTTTCAGTAGTTTGTCATAATATATTATTCCTTCTTAATTTTTTTGAGATGCAGCTGTAATTGATCAACTGTGGATAGTAATATCTTGAATTATTCTTTGGGTTGAGAGAATGTTCCTTGTTCCATTCTAAGTTTGCTGTTCAGAGGCTATTGGTTTTCCCACTCTTTTCTTCTTTCCTGCTTACCAAAAGCACCAGCAGGATCTTGCAAGTTCTGTGGATAGTTATGTGGGTTTTATCTTGGCAGTGGTGTTTCCTAAACTCTGTGATAGTCCACATACCATTTGGAAATGTGGTGAATGTACCACTGTTTGTTGTTCATATCCTTAGTTATACGGATATTTCAAGAGTTGGCTTACTTCTGTAATCGAACAAGGTAAGAGCATGTACTGCCTGTGGGGAGAGGTGTTGTAGAGCGGCAGCTTGATGACAGACCTCTTTAGAGCACAGAGCAGTACTAAGAGACATCTGTCCCCCAGCTTTCATGCAGTGCTACAGCATTTGTTATGCTCCTGAGTCTCACAGACTCGATGCAACTGGTCAACTGTTCAGCCACATGTTTTGTGTACTGGAGAGAGAGGGAAGGGAACTGTGAGTTCTTGATTTTGCAGGTGTTGAAGTAAGTGGTCATGAAGCTTGGAGAACTACTGACTGAGTTCTCCATGTGATATTTAAGACTTGACAAAGTTAGTCTTTCTGGTGGGAAGTCTGTCAGTATTTTGTTTTTGCCATTACTGTGTTTAAATCCTATGTTCTTTAACACTGTTCTGTTGATGTAGTGGGAGAAAAAACACACAAACACCTGTATTATGCTTAAATCCAGAAATGAGAGAAAATACAAATGTCATTACTGTTACTGTAACTCCACGAGTAGAAAAAACATCTAATACTCTCTGGAATGTTGATTGCCCCCACCATTTCGACAATTGCGTAGATTTGTTTGCAATACTTTATACTAAATGCCACCTATTGAGTTGCAAAAATCAAAGCAAAAATTTCCACTTCTCTAATTATGTTCTGGTTTATAATTATATTTATCTCTCATACCCCAAATGAGTATTTCAGTAATTTGTATGGCTTCCTACACTGTTGCATACCCTAAAGAGAATAAAGGAATATTCTGAAAGACTGATAGGAAGGCAAAATCATAGTCATTAGTATGTTTATTCGATATTGATGGTGACAAAATCTATGAGATTTTCTCTATCTCGAGCCAAAATCTTGGTGAAAATCACTAATTGTGTTTGAATTTGGCTAAATTGAATACTGAAGATGGTTGTCTTCTACATATGGACAGAAATCTGCCTCACAGGTATGGACACAAGAAACCTATTGCTTGAAATAAAATTCTTCCCTTTAACCATTTTACTGTCCTTCATCAAAATAAAAATCTTGCAGAGCTTAGTTGTCCAGGATCTGATTTTGACTTACTGGAATATATTGAATGTACACAATTAAAATTCTGTTTATACTCCTAGCAGAAGGATAAATCACAGGTTTATTTCATCTGGGAATCTTGATGCAAAGATGGGATGGGTTTTTCAAACAAAGAACTCAGAACGGATATTTAAGATGAGCCATGGCTAAGATGAGCTTTCATGCCTACTAACCTCATCTCCTTGATAAACAGATTATTTTAGAATATCAATAAAATAATTTTAATAACTTCAGAAGGTGCATAACCTTTGAAAAAATCAAGTTTCATATTTATTCATTAAGTCATAATCTTCTGTCTTAGGCTGTCTTCACATGTAAGTAAGTGGTTGACAAAGCTGAGGTTTAGGTACTGCATTGATGCTTGCTGTACACCCAACCTAGGCAGATCTGCACTTCTAACTCTGCAGTGATTTGAACAGATCATACACTCCAGTTATGCACTGTGGTCTGATGCCAAGTGACCTGTAGGTTTTTCTGGATATGCATCAGCATATTTTTGTGCCAGATCACAAATTGAGTAATCCAGCGCCTCTGTCATTCTTGTCACTTTAGTTGTATTTATGGTGACTGGCTTTTACACACTGTAAACAGCACCAGTGGAGTTGACTGTGGTTTTTATATAGAAGGGTTGCTATAAAAATGACTAGAAAATTATATGTGTCTAGGGAATGGAGATCACTCATTCCCAGTGAAATGTAGTGAGTGGATGGACAGCACATCGTGCTGATAATGTCCATGTAAAAGAAATATCAAGGGACAAGAGCTAGAAAGATGAAGAGTATTTTGAAAGGCAGAAGAGAATGTAGCTGAGGTTATACATTTACTGCAAATTGCAGGAGCTAAGAAGTCTTGCTTTTCCTTCCCCCTGTTAGAACAGGCCAGTGCCACCTGTGTCCTGCTGTGTTCTCAGCATGTATTCCTGATGGGAGCTAGCAGCTGAGGCTGGATTCACTTGCTGAAATGTATGTGTTTATTACCACTTGGGATGCTGTAGGGCATCTGGCTGCTCATGCAGTAGGGTGTGAGTCTCGCCCAAATTACTTTTTTTAATGTTAGCTGTGTGTTGATGTCTTGGACATACAAGGGTGTCTAAGATACCAGTAGGTGCCTTTAATTAGGCACTTGAATTGAACTTCTAAATCCTTTTGCTTGTTTAATTTCATCGATGTATTATATTCATGTGAGATTTAATTTCTTATTGCATTGCAGATTTATACTAGTTTGAAATTATGATTCTTTGCTATACTTAAACTCTGATCAATCAGTTGTGCTATGGTTTATTTCTTGTTACAATGGCGAAAACACTAGCCTACCTCATATTTGTTAAGCACTTTTGTTGAGATTCGTCTATTACAATGGCAATAAGAAATCTTGAAGTGGTATCATTATTTAGTATTTATTTACTGCTGTCTAATTATAAGGGGGACATACAGATCTTCCTTTGTCTTCGATGACAAGGAATGTATGTCCTTATCTGTTATACATGTATGTAAGAAGTCCAGCTTTTTCAGCAGTAGTCTCCTCAGATTCTGACTGGAGATTTTACAGTGTGTGTGCTTGTGTTTGTGTAATTTTTTTCCCCAGACTTCAGTTTTTATTCATGTGCTGCAGTGAAATGTTTATTTGAGCCAGTGAAGTGTCCACCTCTATGCTTTTGTCATCCAGTCATGAGAATTAAAATCACATTGTTTCTCAAGAATTACAAATACATAGAATCTTACAAGAGGTCGTGAATCTTGAGATGATGATAATTTTTATTGCAGCCAAGTTGATATCCAGGGTCCAAATGCTATGACTTCAGGCAGAGTGAAAGTGATCTCTTTGAAAGAAAATTTGGAGGTTTTGTAAGCCAATTCTTTTAACAGATAATTAATGAGGAGAGGGAAGGAAAGAAAGCTTTCTGACATCCTGCTTGTTTAAACATTTATGTTGCTTTAAACACTTGAGTAATATGTGAGACTAACTCACATTTAAATTAAATGTAGCCAGTAATCAGCTGTGGTGTGTTGACTGGTTTGTTTGTTTGTTTTGTGTTTGGTGTTTGGTTTTTTTTTTCTCAGCACTGAGAAAACACTAAATTCTAACACAATGCAAATAGGATAACAATTAACTATTTTAATAAATTTGACTCAAACTTGTTCATGAGTGCTCTTCAGTTGGCAAACTGCAACATTGCATAACAGATTATTTTTAGGTCGACAATCTGGACATTATTAAGCATTTCTTTAAGAACAAAAAGAAAATTCCATTCACAAGTCTGGTATGTGATATTTAAAAAGCAGGAGGCTATTAAATTGAGTATCTTTAGCTATACAGTTCAGTCTTTCACTTTCAAATAGATTAGCATATAATTATCTTAGAGACCTGTAGGAAGATTTTCATATTCTACAATTATACTTTTTGATTCCTTGGTTGTTTTTTTTGTTTGTTTGGTTGGTTTTTTTATTTCTGCTTCGTTTGCTGTGGATTACTTAATGGGATGAGGATTAATTTTCAGTTTCAATTTTAAATTTAGGGTAAGAATTTTGTCTTTCACCTGGTGAGTCTGAGATATGGAAGAAAAATTAGTGTATCAGAAAAAAGGAAAGAGAAAACTGAAATTTTAAACACTGTATTCTTAATTCACCTTCTCAGCTCACGGAGAGTACCACCTGGCAGTATCAAGCAAACTGGGGGATTTGTTGTTGTCGTCGTTGTTTTTCCTCTCTGGTGTTAGCCAGCTTAACACTTTTCAAAGTCCAGTTGCTTGTGTTTCTGCTGTGGTACCTTTCCTGTGTGTTTTATGGGTCTCCGGGATTACTCTTAACTTTTTTCCATAAGTGTCATTGTTTAAGAAACATTTGCAAAGAGTAGTACAGGTGCTATTTTATTTTTTCTTTCATTTTTAATCTAAGAGGTTTTTGTCAACCATTTGCTGCCCTGATAAGCAGTCCAGACAAGTACATTGGGTGTTTAGCTGATCTTTTGGCTCAATGTCCCTTCTAGTTACTGAAGGGGAACATGGAGAAGAGTGCTCTGGCAGGCAGCAGAGCATGTCTTCTGCACCACTGTGTGTTCACATGATGATAGGTGCGATGATGGGAAATGGCCCCTATGCGTCTCATTTGATTTCATATCAGAATCATCTGCTGATCTCAAGAGAAGCAGGTTACTGTTGTTAAGCAGCGAGCATTTGTCAGGCTGCAGGGAAGATCATTGCGTATATTGTAGTCATGGGCTCTGCTCTTTCTTCAGTCTTTCTTCATACTATCTATGTTAAAGATTAAAGCTTAAACTCCATTGCATACTTCTTATATATTCAGAAAGTGAGGCCATGTCTGCATGAATAATTTCACTATTTTATTACCCCTGTAAAAATATTTTTACATGGCAAAGGACATGTTGATAAGTGAAGTCCCCAATTTCTTTAAATAAATCTCATAAGAGCAACTACTTTCTTTCCTTGCTTTTGCCTTTCATTGCTAAAGTGATAATAATAAACATACCTTTAGAGATATAGAAGGCAAAGACATGCATAAGAAGGAAATTAAAGCATGGTTAACAGCAGTAGCTGGTGTTTCAAAGGAGACTACTTAAAAAGATAAACAGACTGGTAGAAAAGTCACTGTCAAGATCTTTGCTGAAATGAAGCCAAGAGTTGAAAGGACTTTTCTTCCCTGTTTTAGTGTTAAATTAAATGTTATTGACCTTCTTTTTCAAAGATTTGTCTGGGGAGAAAGGCAGGAAGGGTTGTTTGTTTGTATTTAAAAAAAATAGTTTTAAAACTAAAAAACGCCTTTGACATAGAAGCTGATAGTTTCACTGGCAGAATTCAGCCTGAAGTTTACTCTTGCCAGAAACCCCCTGGAAATACAAGTGGGTGTGCTTTGCTTGAGTAATCTCATGTAAATGCAGAGGTGCCAGCAGCACTGTAATAATGACTAGTGTCTTTGAAGGCACTCTGAAGCTTCTGTTCAAAGACACTCTTAAATAATTAATTTTTTTTTTCAATTTACATTGAATATGTAATGACATCCCGCAAGTACCAGATTTCCTTCCCTTCTTTTCTTTCTCATGCAAAAAATAGAGTATTTTAATTAAGACACTGCTTGCTAACCTGTATAGTAAAGAAAAGTGATGAAAGAGCAGGTCCAGATAGTTCTTTATTGTGACCCTCAGTAACTTTTTCTTAATACAGAAGTGACAGCTTGAAAAAACTAGGTAACTCTGAGGTGATTTTAGAAATCTGGCTTCCCCTGTGCAAATAAAAGGAGGCAATTTTGCCCACTTTGATATGCCCTCTGGCTCCTGGCAGTTGATTCTGTGGTCCTCCTTGTTAGATTAGCTGCTCAGCTGTTTGTACATGGTTTTAATCTTTTTTTTATTGTTATTTTTTTGGCAGATACTGAGCATCTCTATACAGTAGTGTTCGAAGAGATCTGTGGGCGTTTTGGAAAGACCTATACCTGGGATGTAAAATCCTTGGTCATGGGTAAAAAAGCCCTAGAAGGGGCACAGATTATTCGAGATGTTCTAGATCTTCCAATAACCAAAGAAGAGTTATTACAGGAAAGTAAAATGAAGCAGGAGAAGATATTCCCTACTGCTGAATTGATGCCAGGTATGGTTCTCTTCAGTATTCATAAACTGCTTATGGAACTACTTAAATGCTAACCAAGGCAGAAGTTTTTAATCTGCCTTCCATAAAACAGTTTCTCTTACAGATTCAGTTTTGTCACTCTTGTTTCAGCAAGTTTTACTCAAATCTACATGTTAAAGAGATATTTTGCCTGTTAAAGGGTACTGAAAACTTTTTTTCTTGTTTACTTGGTTAATAACTTCTTTTTTCTATATGTTTTAAAAGAAGAAAAAAGACTAGGTAAATGTGCATGAATTCTGTTTTGTAAACCAGACGTTCTTTATAATTGTTGGCGGCTGTGTAACACAGCAAGTTAATTTTCTCTGGCTAAAAGCATAGTCTGACTTTGTTAAGCACAAATACACTTTTAAATGTGCAGGCAAATGTATGAGCCCATGTGTTCTTTCAGCTTGCCTAATCTGAATATTGAAACTTACGCATGGCATCTGAGCCAGCTGTGTGTCAATGGAGAGGAGGGGTTTTTCAGGTTATCCTAAGACAGGTAAGTTTCATCATCTTCTGAAAATATATGGTTTTTACCAGTGATTGTGTAGGAAGCCCAAATGAATGGCTTAAAGCAGGTACTTCAAGACAAGCAAGAGGACAAATCTTATCTGTGGTGTGAATTCATACTTCTATATTACATTACACTTACATCTGGAATGCTTAGAGAAAAATCCTCAGCCATGCAAGGCAAGCAATACCTAAAGCTAGAATTGCTGTTAATTTTTTGTACAATGTTAAACTTCCTGGAGCAAATATCAATAATTTATGAAGGAAAAAAAAAAGGAGGAGAGAGGAGAGGGGGAGGAATGAAAAAAAAGTATTAAAAATGAAATAACTACATGTCACTATAACAAGTCTAACTGTTTTAATTTTTTCTTTTTGAATCTGTTCTTGTTTGTTCTGACAATCTCTGCAGCACATTAATGATGTTTTAATTTTTAGATGCTTTTTTTATACCTAGTTTCATAATGCATTAAGAGGATAAAAGTTAAAAATAAGTGACACGTTAGAAATAAATAAGCAGCAAAAAAAAAAAGGTGTATTTTTTTTAGGCAGCTTAGAAACTCGAGCATTTTTTGCAGCCAACTTATTTAGCTATCTCTCTGATGTCTTTTTTTGTATGCAAGATTTTTAAAATTGCATTTTTCTCACTTGTAGATCCACCAAAAACTGTAAGCCTAGTTAACCTCTCCAGGACAACAAGAAAAGTGGAGGGATGTCTTTTTCATGTTAAACTTCTGGGACTAACTTTGCAGCTACACGTTTTGCAAGACAAACAATAAAACCTTAGTCAGGGCTTAGAAAATGCCAGATGGACAGACTGGGTGAAATGTTAAGAGGCACAGAGCAGAGCTGCTGTAATGTAACAGCACAGGTAATAGATGCCATTAAGCGGATATTCTGTGCCTGCTTAGGATTGTGATAATGTGGCTGAGCTGGCTTGAAGAGAGAGGTGATGGAACAGATTAGCTGAAGGAATCATGAAGGTTTGCACTTTTCTTGCCTTCAGAAAGTGAATTCTGGGCTCGCTGAAGCTGGGCTATTATAGATGAAACAAGAAAAATTCTTACTGGGACAAGCAAGTAAACATTTTTATCAGTGCCAGAATTGTTCAACTGATTATCTTTTCTGTTCAACTAAATATGTGTGATAACTTTCTTCAGGCTATTTTCTAAAGCAGAATTGATGTGAACTTCAATAATTTATGCTCACTGGCCATCGTGGGGAGCCAAGGCAGCCTTGGTCACTGCAGTAATGCGATCCATACTTGGTAGCAGCATATGAGATACAGCTGAACTACCATGAATTTTGAGAAAACCAGTTTGATGTCAGCTAATAATCAGAAAGAAGTGGCTCTGGCTGCTTAATATTTAGTTTCTTTAAGAATTGACCTGTTCTTCAATCTGATAACCAGATTTTTTTAATCTGATACTTTTCTTCTATCCTTTTGTATCTTCTGAGGTTATTTGTTAATGTAATCCTTGTGGATTTATTCTACGGCCTCTTTCATGTTCTTTAAGAATGGACTTCATGCAAGTGTTGTGTGAGGTGTAAAACTGTGGTGACATTTTGAATTTACAGTGTTCTCTGACAAAACTGATCTTTCAGTTATGGGTAAATACAGGAAAGTGAAAGTTAATTGTCATATTTATTAATGGCATGAGATGGCTTCTGACATGCTGAGTTTCTGGTGACGTTTTGACAGTTAATAGGCAGGTGAGGTTCTATTTTTCAATCAATTGCCACAGTTTTGCCAAAAAATAAGATTTAAATTTGGTTTGGTGGAGAGCAGTGCTGAATGATGACCAACAATGTTTGAAGAAGTGACTCAAGCAAAGCAGCGTTCTGGACATAAAGTGAATGAGCTATGCACATGTTTTTGCCAGCAATGATAACTTTGTTAATTCCCAAATCAAGTAATTGACAGGTATGTCAGTGATGGTTAAGGGTGGTGCGGAAGTTATATGAATATAAGATTGGCAAAGCAGTTCTTTGCCTGACAGGCTGTGTCACAGCCATGGCACTTAATGTACAACAGTTCTGAGACATTAGTGGTTGAAGATGGAATTTTGACTATTTCAGTAGGGCTGAACTGACTGGCAAGCTTCAGTACATGAGGCTGTGGTCAAAATACAGATTTCATCTATCCATTTCTAATATGGAATTTTCTGGCAACTGTTTAAGAGATTTGCACAGATTTTTAGTTCTGAAAGAGTCTTGGGGAAGGCTAGTTTTGATTCAGTGCAGAAAGGAATTAATCCAAGACAACACTGATAAAATGACAAGGCTGCCACTTGTGCTGGTTTTCTAAATATTTCTGTCACAGGATAACAGACATTGTTATCTGCAAGAGTAACATAATAACGCTTTCTGTTTCTGCAAATGCAGTACTACGTGGCAGGGAAGTGGATCACCAGAAGAATAAGGAGTGACATTCACCTATACGTGTATAGGTGTGCTTTTGCTTAACATAAACCCAGAATATACACAGAGCCAGAAAAACCTAACTCCAAGTTACACAGCTGCCGGCAGTTACTATAATCATGCCAGGGTTATGAAATTAATGCCATTCTTTCATAGCAGTCTTTTTTGGCTTATCATCACCACAAAGCACAGATCCTTAAGGTTTGTGTGGTGGGGTGTACCTTTCAGATATTTTCCATTCCCGGGTCATTTTCATGCTAATTGGGATTTCATTGTTGCAGCTCCTGTTCAGTCAGTACAGAATGTGATGTGCAAACTATTTTCTAGTTCAAGTACAGTTGACTGTCTCTAGCTGACATGAGGAGGTAATTTCATAGCTCAGTTTTAGAATCAAATGAAGCCAGTTAGAAATCACAAAAAGAGAAGAAAGAAAAGCAGTTCAAGTTCCAATGGTAACTCACTCTAAAGTCTTACATATTTTTTTCTTGGACAGTTCCATTCAACCAGCAGTATAGTCCAGCTATTGTTTCCTTGATTCATGTTGTACCCTTAACAGTTAAACAGATTTCCTACCATGTTGTCTTTTATTTTTCGTGCTCTTACTGTTTTAATGGTAGGAAACTCCAGTGAGTCCATGCTGGGCTCAGTGAGCCTGTAACCCCTAGAGATCAGTCAGTTAGCTGCAAACTCGGAATGATGCTATCTGTTTGGCTGATTTCAAACATTTGGCCTTTGCATTAAGTCCTAAATGATTGCAACCCGAAAATGCTTTTACCAGGAAGACAGCAACACAGTTGACAAGAGGTTCCGAATTGTGTAAAATTTAGTACTTATATTTTTTGCATGGCCATGCATGTGTCAGTATGTCCAGACTAAAATGAGATCATCAATTTGGTGAACAGGGAGTGTCTGCCACCAGAAGGATCTTTGGTACTTTTTAGAAAGCAATAAGATGAGAAGATAGGACTCTTTATTAATAGCCAAATACCTTCCGAATTAGGGAGTAGGTTATTAGTTTCCACTTCCACTTCTGTAGCTCAGTGAAAGGATAACATACTGTTGCAGATAGTATTTTTAAACAATGTCTCAGAATAAAAAAGAAACGGGTGGATCTGAGAGTTATGTTTCCATACTCTCATGAGATTCAGAAATAGAATGGAATAGACTATTCCAGTTGGAAGGGACCTACAATGATCACCTAGTCCAACTGCCGGACCAATTTGGGGCTGACCAAGTAAAAGCATTCATGGCAATTACACCAAGTGGTGGATAGCTCCACCTCTGTCACACTCTCACCTTCACAGCAGCAATGCTGACTACACTTGAGGATTAAGGGCAAGTATAGATAATGAATAGCACTCTGCTGATGGGCTTGCAACTGTTGTAGCATACCAGACTACATAAAAATATTTTTTAATCAGTTTGTGACTTAAGTGAACAGACAGCTGCTTCTTGTTCAAAGTGCGATTATTCTTTTTTTCTTTGTTGGGTGTTTTTAGTGTTTAGAGGCTGCTGAGGTTTTAATCATAGAATTACTTTTATGAACTTAAAGGATTATCATTGAATTGGCTAGAAATCCACTCAACTCGACAAAGCTCTGAGTGGTAATATTAGCTTTTCTTTGATTAAAGAGAGTGATAAAATCTTGAAGAGCTTTTAAGTTTAGTCTGATATCACATTCAACGTAGGAACTGTAAATGATTTTGAAAAAGAGGAGCAGTCTTTTCATTCAGAGGCTATATTTATCCTTAAGATCTCCATTTGTGCACAACTGGACATAAATCATCAAGACATGCATAATGCATGTACACAGTTAATTTAAACAATGCGTGGAGCACTTTGGTTTCCTTTAGTCTTTTTCTCAGCAGTAAATCTTTTCTTCCAAATATACACTGAACGCTCCCGGACAGCTTGTTTTGTGTAACATTACAGCTAAATGAAGTGGACTTGAATATGGGTGTCTAAAGAGCCTTGATTTTGGTGCCCCAGAGGTCTGGTGTCCTCTGTTCTCATGTTGTTAGTGTGAGTAGAAAACTACCTGTATCTACACAGTGGTGAATGAATAGCAACACTGTGATAGATGTATTTGAAGACCTTAGATGGAGTGCTTGAAAGTATGCAAAAATAGTGTGAAGTTGTATTTGGGCTCATAATTTGTGTACAAACTATTTGAAGAAAGAGCATGGTGACCACTATAGTTCTTCCAACAAAAATTTCAGTGCACAGGGCAAAAGTCTGTTGATCAAGACAGTATTCTCTAAAAAAGTCTGTAGCCATGTTGTTTCTTCTGCAGAATATACTGCATCTCAGCTACAAGATGCAGCTGGTAAGTGAGCCTAGCAGGGGAGGTGCCTCGCTTGACCTGCTGTTCACAAACAGAGAAGGTCTGGTGGGAGATGTGGTGGTCGGAGGCTGTCTTGGGCTTAGTGACCATGACTGAGTTCTCAATTCACGGTGAAGTAAGAAGGGGGATCAGCAGAACCACTACCTTCTGGAAGGCAGACTTTGGCCTGTTTAGGGTACTGGTTGGGAGAGTCCCTTGGGAGGAAGTCCTGAAGGGAAAAGGAGTCCAGGAAGGCTGGGCTTTCTTCAAGAGGGAAGCCTTAAAAGCGCAGGAGCAGGCTGTCCCCACGTGCCGCAAGATGAACCAGCAGGGAAGACAACCGGCCTGACTGAACTGGGAGCTGTTGCTGGCACAGAGGAAAAAAAAGAGTTTACTACTTTTCAAGGAAGGGGCAGGCATCTCAAGAAGAGTACAGAGACCTCGTCAGGTCTTGCAGAGAGAAAAAATCAGACAAGCAAAAGCCCAGCTAGAACTCAACCTGGCAACTGTTGTAAGGGATAATAAAAAAAGCTTTTACAAATACATTAAAAACAAAAAGAGAACCAAAAAGAATCTCCATCCTGTATTGGATTCAGAAGGGAACATTGCCACCGAGGATGAGAAGGCTGAGGTACTTAAATGCCTTCTTTGCCTCAGTCTTTAACCATCAGACCAGTTATCCCCAGGGTAGTCAGCCTCCTGAGCTGGAAGGCAGGGATGGGGAGCAGAATAAACCCCCTGTAATCCAGGAGGAAGCAGTTTACAACCTACTGAGCCACCTGGACACACACAAGTCTATGGGGCTGGATGGGATCCACCCGCGAGTACTGAGGGAGCTGGCAGAGGAGCTTGCAAAGCCACTCTGCATCTTTTCTCAGCGGTCCTGGTTAACAGGGGAAGTCCCAGATGACTGGAGGCTTGCTGACGTGACGCCCATCTATAAGAAGGGCCGGAAGGAGGATACGGGGAACTACAGGCCTGTCAGCCTGACCTCACTACCAGGGAAGATTATGGAGTGATACATCTTGAGTGCACTCACTAGGCAAGTGCAGGACAACTGGGGGATCAGGCCCAGCCAGCATGGCTTCATGAAAGGCAGGTCCTGCCTGACCAACCTGATCTCCTTCTATGACCAGGTGACCCGCCTGGTGGATGAGGGAAAGGCTGTGGATGTTGTCTGCCTGGACTTTAGTAAAGCCTTTGACACTGTCTCCCACAGCATTCTCGTAGAGAAGCTGGCAGCTCATGGCTTAGACAGGTGTACTCTTCGCTGGGTAAAGAACTGGCTGGATGGCCGAGCCCAGAGAGTTGTGGTGAATGGAGCTAAATCCAGTTGGTGGCCAGTCATGATTGGTGTTCCCCAGGGCTCAGTGTTGGGGCCAGTTCTGTTTAATACCTTTATCAATTACATGGATGAGGGGATCAAGTGCACCCCCAGTAAGCCTGTAGGCAGCACCGAACTGGGCAGGAGTGTCAATCTGCTCGAGAGTAGGAAGGCTCTACAGAGGGATCTGGACAGGCTGGATCGATAGGCTGAGGTTAATTGTATGAGATTCAACAAGACCAAGTGCCAGGTCCTGCACTTGGGTCACAACAACCCCATGCAATGCTACAGGCTTGGGGAAGAGTGGCTGGAAAGCTGCCCGGTGGCAAAGGACCTGGGGGTGCTGGTGGACAGCCCGCTGAACATGAGCCAGCAGTGTGCCCAGGTGGCCAAGAAGGCCAACGGTATCCTGGCTTGTATCAGGAATAGTGTGGCCAGCAGGAGTAGGGCAGTGATCGTGCCCCTGTACTCGGCACTGGTGAATACTGTGTTCAGCTTTGGGCCCCTCACCACAGGAAAGACACTGAGGTACTGGAGCGTGTCCAGAGAAGGGCAACGAGGCTGATGGAGGGTCTGGAGAGCAGGTCTTATGAGGAGAGGTTGAGGGAACTGGGGTTGTTTAGTCTGGAGAAGAGAAGGCTGAGGGGAGACCTACAGCTACCTGAAAGGAGGTTGTAGTGAGGTGGGTGTTGGTCTCTTCTCCCAAGTAACTAGCGATAGGTTGTGAGGAAATGGCTTAAAGCTGCACCAGGGGAGATTTAGATTGGATGTCAGGAAAAAATTCTTCACTGAAAGAGTGGTCTGCACTGGAACAGGCTACCCAGAGAGGTGGTGGAGTCAACGTCCCTGGAGGAGTTCAGAAAACATGTAGACATAGCACTTTGGGACATGGTTTAGGAGACGTGGTAGTGTTGGGCTGACGGTTGGACTTGATGATCCTAGAGGTCTTCTCCAACCTAAATGATTCTATGATTCTATTCTATGATTCTAAGTACAGTTATATTAGCATGGGCTACACAGTGTAGATGAGCTCCAAAAGTATAGCAGGGAAAGATATACAAAATATGTATGTACACCAGTGAAGGAAAAGAGAAACAGGATAAAAAAGGTTTCACAGACTAGTCAAACTTGATACGAAAAGGAAGACAAGAAGAATATCTTTTGTACAAAAGTAGCTCAGATTAAATAAATAAACACCCCCACCCCTTCCCAAGAAAACTTAACCATATATATAGATACAATAAAATATACATAGGGAAAGATTTGATTGCCCATGAAGTACAGGGTTTCTTCTCCATTAAAAAGACTTTTGCAGCATGTTTCAATACCCCACCCCATTTTTTAAAGAAACATGTTTCTTCTCAAAAAGCTTAGGGAGAGAATTGTTCCTTTGGCTTACAATTACAGTTGACAGTAAAATAAATGTGCCTAATAGTACTCATGATGAAATTGTCAAATGAGAGTGGCCTGTATAGCTTATTGAATTAAGGAGGGTGGGTATCTTTTCAGTGATTAACTGGAGACCAAATTTCATGTTGCAGTTACAAAATACAGACAAAAAAATAAGAATAGCACAGGAATTTAACTGGATAAATAATCAAATAACCAGTAACTAACTGGGGAGGGGGTAAGCCAATTTAATAAGTAAAATGTCCTAAATAACTCACTTTTTTCTAAAGTATTTCTGTAGACCCTAAAACTATGTCAAAGTATACACAACAGTTGTAGATAGCAGTAATGTTGTTACTATCATCATAATGATTTGAGGCCTATGTGAGAGAAGGTTTTAAATGAGAAGTAATAACTTTCATTAAACTAACTGAACTGTGGAGAAGCTTTTGGGCATAGCAAGTCATCTTCATATCAGTTTCAAAATACCCATTTGCTATTTTGGGGGTTTTTAAGAGCTCATATGTGTTTGCTTTCTAAAAAAGCAACTATGAAGAGGAAGACACAAAATAATCATTTTAAGTCTATTCAGAGCTTTTATAATTTCCATACCTGTAGCCTTTAGGTTTCTGTAACAGTATAGCTTGCAATTTTACCTGAATCTGAAAATGAACTGGCAGAATGTATGGGAAGTCCAAAATATAACCTGATTTCATTGGCTACTTGATGCTTGCATTTAATTAGTATAAGGAATATGCTGTATTTATGGTGTTTTGTTTGTTCTTAGGGGTTTTTTTTCATTATTTACTGTCTTGAACTAAAGTCATCCTATGTTTCTCTGATTATTAGATGACTTGCACTGTAATTGTTTGAATAAGGACAACACTGATTTGGAAGAATATAAGGTATTAATGTATATAAATGCTCTCTGTTCCAGCTTGCTCAGAATGTTCTTAAACTGTTTAACACCGTAGCTAAATTAGTTGTGAACTATAAAGGAGTATTATCTATGATGGTTGGTGCGGAACTGAAACCCCTGTGAGCTGTTTGGGTTTTGTTTGAGGATGGGGAAAATGGGGATGTGTCTGCTAAATGTCCTTCCTAGCAGAACACGTTAACTTTCAAATAAAAAATTTAGAAGAAGACATAACACGCACACACACTGTCTTCTCTATTGCCCACTGATTTCCTGTTTCTGTTCCTGTGATTGCATAATGGTTAAAATACTATTAAATAGAAATTAGATGTAATTAGTACCTAGATGGCATCCAAGGAAGGTCTCAAGAGATGCAGGAGAGGTGTGTTACACTGTGATGTTCATGAAAAGATTTGCCACTGAAAATGCCACTGTTTCTTTATTTGAGGCCTTCTCAGCCAGGTATGAGCTGTTGTTGTGGTTTAGCCCCAGTCAGCAACTGAGCACCACGCAGCCACTTGCTCACTCCCCCCACCCCTGTGGGATGGGGAGAGAATCGGAGGAGCAAAACCAAGAAAACCCTTGGGTTGAGATAAGAACAGTTTAATAATTAAAATAAAATAGTAAGAATAGTAATGGTAATAATAATAATAATAATAATAATATAATACAAAGAAATAATGAGAGAGAATAAAACGAAACCCAGGGAATAAAGGGAAAAGGGAAAAAAAGCACAAGTGCTGCAACCGCTCACCACCTGCTGACCGACACCGCCAGTCCCCGAGCCGCGATCGCTGCCTCCCCTGGCCAACTCCCCCCAGTTAATATCCTGGGCATGACGTCACATGATATGGAATATCCCTCTGGCCAATTCAGATCAGCTCTCTTGGTTGTATCCCCTCCCCTCCCGGCTTCTTGTACACCTGGCAGAGCATGGGAAGCTGGAGAAGTCCTTGACCAGTGTAAGCACTACCCAGCAACAACTAAAAACATCAGTGTGTTATCACATTGTTTTCATACTAAGTCTAAAACACAGCACTATACTAGCTACAGTGAAGAAAATTAACTATCCCAACTAAAACCATGACAGCTGAACTATCCCAGCTAAAACCATGACAATGTAATTTTGAATCTTAAGTTTGATAAAAGCTACCTTGTAAATGTTAAGATACTAACTCCTTGTGGTCCTATTTACAATGTATGTTTTTGCTTAAGAGAAGGCCTTGAGGAGTTCTGTTCATTTTTTAAGGGCTTTTTCTTACATAGCTTATGTTCATCTTTTTAGGATTGAAAAAGACATTAGAAAAGACAATGGGACTGCCTGTGTAGTCCTGGGCATTTATGTGACCTTCTTCCTGCTGTCTGTGCTGGCAGTACACAAACCAACTGTATTCCTGAAGCCATAAGACTGTAAGACTTTGAGATTATAAGACCATCAAACAGTTGATTTTCCGGTTAAGGTACTGGCAGAGCTTAGTGTGTGATTGTCTGCCTGATGATGTAGTAATGCCTTCAAATGAATTGACTGCAAGCAGAAATATGAACACCAGAAATCATTCAGCTGGTGAACAGAGGAAACTGAAATTATGGTTCAGTGCTGAAGCAGCATGAATAATCCTCTTCTCTATCTCAGATGTTTGCCGAGTTTGTGATTGAGATCACTTTTTTTTCTATCTAAAAAGCATTCTTACAGTCTACTATAACATGTTCATAGAAACATCTCTTTAGGAAAAGAGAAAAATAAATATGCTTTGTAACAAAAAAATTTGGTTGGAGACTTATTAAAAAAATAGAAGAGCTTTATATTATCTCCTTATTTGTCTGGAGGCATTTCACAAGAAATAGGTTTTAATCTGGAGTTCCAGAAGTGATATAAGTTAAGAACAGTGTTCTCTTCATTGGTAGACAAACACAAGAAAACGGATGGTAGGTAAATTTGGAAGTATATCAAATAAAAATGTAGCAAAAATTTGTGTTGTTCTGAAGTATTCTATATGACTCAGAGCTCATGTTTTTATAAAACTAAAAGGAAAATAAAAATTCCCTTTGTGTTCCATCAGTTTGAATTAGCTCTCAGGAGTTATGTCTTGTTAATTTTCACTTCATAATGAATAATGCCATTTGATTATAAAATGTGATAACTGAAAAAAAAACATCATGTAGAAAACACTGTTGTAATAGCATATAAATAATTAGGTAAGGACTATCGTTAGATCATTTTAGTGTAGCATTATTTGGTTTCCTGAACTCTTGCTGTACGTGTTTGTATTAGTCAATGAAAAGGAAAATGCAACAGTTAGCCCAAGGGTTTTGTTGTTCAGTATAAGTCTTAATTTTAATTTGTCAGTTGATCCAATGTATTATTAGTCACCGTGTTTTCAGCTGAATCTAAAGAGAAAAAACACTGCACTGGGAGTCTAATGGAGGAATAAAACTTCCTTTTTTGGGGGGAAAAAAAAAAAGGTTTTCTGCAACTTTCAGAACAAAAGTGCTGATCTCTTCCTTTAAAATGTGTCTGTGGTCTCAGAAGAAATAAATCTTTTTTGTTGGTTTAGTTAGTTTTATTTTTCTTTTCCGAAAGTTGTTAATTTCACTGACATTTGTGATTAATCGGGTTTTAAAGATGCTAACATTTAAAGTTGATTCTTCTTTTCAGGTTCTGTAACTGAACTCAGCTTACAATTCTTTTAACCTATTTTTCTTTCAAAGTCACCAGTGTTAACTATTACATTTAGAATATAGTAAGCTTGTGTGTCCCTTTTAAAATTTAATATTTAGAGAGATAGAGGAAAGAAACAGTATTTACCTTTTTGATTATTTGAAATGAAAGAGTACATTTGGAAATAAATATCTCACATTGCTATGCTTGATCCCTGATTTTTTTATGATTACTTGAAGAATTTATGTTGTACTGCCTAAGATTGTCATTACATGTGTACCACATTGTGGTACGAAGTGTATCCTTATGCTGGAAAAACAGAGTTCCTTATTTCTTTTCATCTTTCTTTAATTTTTTTTTTAATCAAAGAAGCTAAAAGAAAAAAAAAAAAACCTCACTGCGTGGGGCTAAGCTTTCAGTAGGGGGGGGGGAGGATGGTCCCAGGAAGCCTAGCAAATAGGTCCCTCTGTGAAGGATGGGCCTCAATCCCTCACATGGTAGTTACAAGTAATTTAGAAGTTAGAGAGTTCACAGGAATTTTCACCATACTTCTTGATAGCCATTGAGTTTTTAATTGGTTGTTTTTGATGTAACCGAAGTCTTCATTTGATTAAAAAACCTATGTAGCTATAGGAGTTATAATGACAAAGTATGTTCCAGGGAAGGTTTCTTACAGATCTTTAAAGCAGTTCCCCACCTCCCCTTCTGTTGACATTTTCTGTAAAAAAAGCACAAGAAAGATACTAAAATATTATTTTCCTAATGAAGAATTATATACTGAATTGGTAAAATCGCTGTGTCAGTAATTTGATGTGGTGGTAAAGTGTCTGGAGCTATACTGGTGATAATTGATGCAAACAAAAATGGATTTTGTGGATCTATAGCTTTTACAAAGAAATAAACCTGGAATTAAAATTTTTCAGCTGCTACTGTCTTGAGCTTGTTAAGTTACGCTAGCTGTTCTTCCATATGCAATTTAATTTTTTCCACACAGCTGATTTTCCCCATGTATTTTTTTCTAATCTATCTTGCTATGTTTACACATATGCAAATAATATTTTTTTTAATGGCATATTTTTGTTAAAGTTCATTTTCTGAATAATGTAAATTTTTGCTCTCTGGAGCTATTAGGGACAGCTGCATTTTAGCTCCCTTGTAGCAAGGGAAGGCAAAAGGAGAAAGTAAACACACATATGCACACATTTACACACCAGAATCATGGCATATGCAGAGGGAATGTAAGAGAGGACCCTGAAGAAATAACATTTCTGCAACAGTGCTTTTCTGTGGCTGGCTACCTCCAGTAGAAACATAGAATAAACATACCCTGTGAGAGGTGAACTGGAGCTGTGATGCAGTGGGACTGATGAAAATAGTACAACTTTAGAGAAAACTAACTATATCATAGCAAGGGCATAGGAGATAGGAAAAGTCTTCTTGTGTAATTTTGAGACTTTATATTACTATACACAGACAATATGCTAGCCTTGCTAAATGTTGCAGATTATTTAGAATAAATTCCTTTGAATGAATGTGTTTTATTTTTAAAAATAGACATTTAGGCTACTGCTTTACATTAAGAGATCTTAGTACTTCTATTAATTTAATATGGACTTATTTCACATGTTTCAGAATGAAGACATAATCTGTATCTGGAGTAAAAACTTAACTTGTGTTTAGCATCATATTTCAATGAGAGGACAGAGTAGCATCATTTGGGAAAAAATGCACTTGCTTATTATTAGTATAACCGTTTAAGGGG
>WEKW01023305.1:403396-418121 GCA_013389905.1 Sula dactylatra | reverse complement strand
TTTCGGAGAGAATCGTAAAGGGATGTACTGACAATTCAAAAGACCCTTCCCTGCTCCCAAGCCAATTGTCCTGCCATTGGCTAGATTCCATTCAGTTTCTTGTTTTCAGTGGTACAACTCAATGTGCCAGTGCATGAAATCAAGAAATGAAAGTAGGAACAACTATGGTATGATTGGCATTACTCTAATTTTTTTTTTCTTTTTAAGGCTAATAATAAGGGCTAAAATGATAAAAATTAATATTAGAGGCTCCCATCGAAGATGTGACATGGTGAGAATGCATGAGAGATCTGAATTTTTTGGAAGCTTGCTGGGTGGAAATTAAAGCATCACTTGCTGAGCCTTAGGATGGCATTCTTCCTTTCCCACCCAAGACAAAGGGTCTATTGCAATTATGTATCCCTGGATCAATTAAATTCCTTGTAAGCTAATTTATTTTAGACAGAGTGCATTTTCCTATTTGCATGTGTTCTGTTATTTTGCTACTCATAAATTCTCAGTCTTTACAAAGGATGAATAAGAATTTCCTGCAGTTTATTATCTTCAGAGTTTCACTAGTGCTTTCCATTTTTGAGAAGTAAAAGATTCAAGGTTTAATGTTCTCCAGGATGCTGACAAATTGTGTTACAGGTCTTATCTTAGCAATTGAAGTAACCAGGAACCATAAAGGCTGCTCTTCATCTTCTGCTGTTATTTCTTCTGAATTATGAAGCAACAGAAACACAAAATTAAGAATTATTTTAATTCCAGACTGCTTTAGTCTTTGTTACCTCTAACATGTGCAAACTGAGTATATATTAAGGATGTACATTTCTTATTGGGTGATTGAATGGAAATTCTGTTATTGCCAGTACGTTGCTTTCCTAATTTTCTATGCGTTATTCTAAAAAGCAACTTCCTAGTAACATCGTTGCATGAAATACATAGAACTTTTTATGTGTTTTATAGGGTTGTGACTCTCAAATGAGCATGTCAGAAGTGTCCTGCAGTGAAAGTACCTCCTCTTGTCAGTCTCTGGTACATGGCTCAGCTCCAGAAATCCTCATTGGCCTCCTTTATAACGCTACAACTGGAAGATTATCAGCAGAAGTGATAAAAGGCAGCCACTTCAAAAACTTGGCAGCGAACAGACCACCCAGTGAGTGAAAATCTTTTTTCATCCTAATGCTTCTGTGCTGGCGGGTCTCTCGGTAGCAAGGACTTCAATCCTATCATTTAGTCTTACCCGATCAAAATGAAATAGAGCAATCATCAACTAATCTGTTTCATGTTTTATATTTCTAGTCAGTTGGGAAATAGCAAAAATCTAAAATTCAAAATATTAATTGTAAGTTAACAAGAATGGTTTAATTTTTCATGATGACTGACTCATAAATTACCTTTATCATAATGATTAATTGCTAAATTAGTAATGCCTCACATCACAGGCCAAGAATAAAAAGTTGGTGTTTAAAGAGAAAGTACATGCCAGCTAATATTAATATAAACACTCTGAACAGTTACTCCTGTTCCTGGAGGGCTTGATACTGGAGTCTTTAATTGCTTATGTGGCTGTGTATATGTGGCAGTAATATATGTAACTTGGGAATGTCAGTGAAGACAACGGCGAAACAAATTGAGACCTTTGGCATATATACTGTGCAGAAGGAGCGTTTGTCATCAGAAAGGACTTGAACTGTGTATTCAAGCATTTGTTCAGAAATACATTTGTGTGAAATATCTGTGAACTTAATATACTTTTAAATTGGAGCCAGATGGAATGTCACACACACAGAATGTTTTTACTGTCTCTAATCCTTTGATATAGCTTGAGAAAGTTCAGTAATGAACTTTTAAAAAAAAATGTTTTAATTGTTTTTTCGATTATAAATCTGTTTTACATAAGTTGTAGCCAGACATTGATACCCATTCCTCTTGATTTTGTCTGGAGGCTCAGGTTTTAGCCCCTCTTTCAGTTTCTTAATCCCCAGATTTGTATGGCACTAGCAGATTATCTGACACTACTAGATTATGTAGCAGGCTGCCAACATTTTATAAGTGGTTTGCACATCTCACTTTGTCTTCAGAGTTCAGGAAGTAAGCCAAAGAACTTGAGACTGATGCTCTCCTCTTTCTTTCTTAACCCGTGTTTTATTTCATTCATTAATTACATTTGGCTCAGCCTCGCTCTACTTTGCTTTCTCTGTACTTTTCACACTGATGGAGCCAGAATTTGTTAACGTGGCCAGAGAAGGAAGGCAAAAGAAGAATCTCATACTTTTGTGTAATTAGGTAGCTGCCCCAGAGCTGCCTGTTTGGAGACAAAGCATAGAAATAGATGGAAAAAGCCAAGAAGGCCCAAGGACATGGGTGGGGGAAGGAATGAAGGGTAGAGAAGGGACCATGTGTTCCCTTAAAGCAAAAAACCAGTAGGTGGCTTATGCTTATCTTTCTGGAATCTCTAGAGAACGCCAAGTTTTTGTTAATATTTAGAATATGCAAGTTAGATGGAGGTTCAGTACTTGTTTTGAAGACAGATAAGTTCATTTGCTGGTATGTTAATTCCCAAAATGTGCTCTGTGGGCCCATGCTGTCTCGCTAACAATTGTGTAAGTCACCAGGGTCAAAAGTCTGTTTCAGATTGCAAGAAAGCAGCATAGAACATGGCACATAGCCTTGTAATACCATGTTATGTCTAACCTTTTTGAAGGGAAGATCTTGTGTTACCTTTTGTCATCCCCTGTGAAGGATAAGGGGAAGTTTTGATATTCATAATAGTAATAGTCCAGTTCTTCTTAGGCAAATGTGGGTTTGGAGTTCTGTTGTTTATAGAAAGCTGGAAACTAATGCACTTGCTGGGTCTGGTGGAATCCATATTTCTCCCGTGGGCTGTTTTGTGCCATCCCTCTGCCCTCCCCCCCAGCAGTGGTAGCAACTTCTTGTAAACTCCTGGACCCAGGTGCATATCACTGCCATTTCCTAACTCCCTGTCAACCGCATCGTGGACACGTACTAGCCCCTCTCTGTGCCATCATTTCCACAAAATGAAAACTCTAAGGCTTGAAGGGTCGATGATGAAATGCTCTGATCAGATTTGTTTGGACCATCAGTGGTCCAAAATCCTGAGAAGTGTTGCAAAGTACATGCATTCGTCAGTTTTCATTTAGGTCTTAAGAAACTATGACAGAAAGTGAAGCAATTGTTCTTTCCCACATGCGATCCTTTCTGTAGTCTAGGGGCTGTGAACCTATGCAATTTTTGTGAAATGCTTCTGCAGCAAATGTGGATTGGGTCCCACATTTCTGCTTCTTGGTAGTATATACTTATCTGCTGCATATTTATATGTTGTATAGTAACTCATTTAGCAACTGAGCACAGGCAAATAGGCCAAATCCTACAGGCAATAACATTTGATGTTAGAATGTGTCTTCATTTCTCTGTGTGACAGTTAATATTTTGTCTGAGAAAAAGGTGCTTCTTAGTATCCTTTAAAATTTTGTTGAAACAGCGTACAAGCTTTTGCACATTAAATGCATGTGTGTGTGTATGCATGCAAACACACATTAAATCCATAAATACATGGATTTTAACAAGGGCGATCTTTAGATTTTTAAATAGAGACCCATAGTTGAATTTCAGATGTAAGCATCCCTCAGCTCTTTTTAGAGATGAGATCAGAGTCATTCTCATGCCCAAGTCCATCGCTACTCAAGATCTAAAGTATTACAATCAAATATCTGTAACTGTAAGAGCTAAGGGCAAAGCCAGCTTAGTTTTCAGTTCAGTGATTTTTCATTTTGTTGCTTTGAATACATGAAATGTAATTACGATGTGCAGTTTTTCTTAATATGCTGGAGTTTGCATGAAAAAGCATAAGGTTTGTTAAAAAGGCTACAGTGATTTTTACCCAGTCTTCTATAACCTAATCGTTTGCATGATTCTTTGTATGTTTACTGTGCTTTAGAACCCAGTAGCTATTAGTGCTAAGATAACCCATTATGTAAGCGGTGTAATTTTTGTTAAAGATTACACAAAAACTGCACAAAATTTCCATTTCATTGAATTTTACCCAACAATCCTTTTGTTCAATCCTTTTTCTGATTTATGCTGCTATGGTTTTGTGTTCTTCCACTCCAGTGAATAGTGTTTCCTCTTAAACTTTAACCTTTGATCCTCTCTCACCCAACTATTGACATCTGGTCATTATTTCTTTTACTGCTTTCCACCCCCTGTTGTCAGACGGACTGTTCTGTTGTCTAAAACACTTGATAGGTGGACAGGTTTATATAATCCGAGGTGAGTTCCTGTAGAAACTAATTGGATGTTGTCTTTTTCATGCAAAAGAGAACTTGCCAGCAGTAAAGTTATCCATGGCTGCCTACCACGTTGGTTTATAAAAGTATATCTTTATTATTTGTGGCACTCTCTAATGCAAAAGTTGCATTTATCTCTGATTATGGATGTTGGGATTACAGTGTACCTGCAAAGTTAAAACATTCCATGTGTTTCTTTTTATGAAAACTCCAATCTTTTAATAATATTATGCATTAACATGAATATGACAGGAATAAAGAATGAAAAAAGATTGTTTTATACAGTTTTATATTTCTTAGAATCAGTTTAAACTTCATGAAATGCGCATCCTTCTGCAGGAGCATGGCTTGGTGCTTCTACTCAAATGAAAACAGAACTTCAAAGGTTTATACCCAAATACTAACACCCAATATGTGCTAACCACATTTATTTGCATCAGCTTCTTAAACGTATTTCCTAAGAGCACTGTACAAGCTCTGTTTTAAACAACCATATTGAATGATGCAAAAACTTATTTCTGTTTAAAGGGATATTAAATTTATTCCTTTATGAATCTAGGAATTAAGAGGGGTTTTGTATTGTGTAAACTTCCACCTTTGAATGCACTGTGCTACATTTTGGTCTTCAAAATAAATAAAATTGAAAAACCCGAAGTGAGAACCACATCCATGCAGAGATTATTCTTAAGCATTTCATTCTGGCTGTTTTGATATCATCACTGCATATCAGTGTTGGTTTGTTTTTTTTTTCTCTTCATTAGTTGCCTTCATTCTCCTTTGTTTATTCTTACTCTTGGAAAATTCAGCGGTATGCTTTGCAGTGTTGTGGCTAGTTGGGGCTTGCTAAGTGTTAATGCAATTTAAGTTTGTTTAGAACAAGAAAGGGGGGTCAATGGGCAGAGGGTTATGAGGTATACCTTTAACTTAACCCATTTACGTAGTACTGAAGCTAGTTGATTTGTTATTGTGTTTGTAATATTTTGCTTACCTGTCATCCTTTCATGTGTCTAAACTAAGCTGCGCTCAGTCAGCCTGGTATACACCATATCCTTGTGTCTTGTAAATATCTCATTTTCAAAAACTTCTGTTCAAAAATAAAACATTCCAAAATATGATTTATTTTGTAGATACATATGTTAAGTTAACACTGCTGAACTCGATGGGGCAGGAGATGTCCAAATGCAAAACTTCAATCCGCCGAGGACAGCCAAATCCGGTATACAAAGAAACCTTCGTTTTCCAAGTGGCACTGTTTCAGCTGTCAGATGTGACGCTCATACTGTCTGTATATAATAAGCGCAGCATGAAACGAAAAGAGATGATAGGGTGGATTTCCTTAGGTCTCAACAGCTCAGGAGAAGATGAACTCAATCACTGGACTGAAATGAAAGAATCTAAAGGACAGCAAGTATGCAGATGGCATACTTTACTAGAATCGTAATGGATGGTACAAAGTGCAGTCGTGGTTTTAAGGGAGTTCGGACTCTCAAGAAGATGGTCATCCCTGGTCACAATCAGCAGATCTGATGTGGAAGTAAAAAATGAAAATTGAGGTCAACATTCCATCATAAAGAATGCACAACATGCAAAATGGTGGGATTTAACATATAGTTTTCACTTAGTGTCAGACACTGCCTTGGTGTCAGAGAAGCCTTGCTGTACACAGATACGTTAGCGGTCCCTCCCCCATCCACCTGATGCTGTATTTGTTTGGGTATGTTTTGTGGTTTTCAATTCAGAAACATTTTATGTAAGGTTCTCCAAATTAATGTAAGCTCCTTCTTGTGTACTTTTTGTATTGCTTTAATACTGTAGCTTCTGACCTGCCTGCATTCAGATTAAAGGTCAATAATTTGCACTTTGAGAAAAAGTTAATGANAAAAAAAAAACCCACCGGTGGAGAACACTTAGTAATATAGCAAATATACTGTTCTTTTACACTGAGTTTCTTTCCAGGAGCTTAGTACAAGTAAGTTTTCATTTTTTGATATGCAGTTGGTTTGAAAAATACTAGCGTTTGGGCATCAGGTGAACTTTGACATCAAACTAATGTTTCTTCAATCTGTGACAGGAACGAGCTCTATATATGGCATAAATTGGGTTTTTTCCCTCTTGCCTGTACTTCTGCCTAATCCAAAGAGACCAGATCATTAGTTTGGTCCCTTCCAAATCTCCTTAGACAGGTTGTACTGTAAAACTATGTAACTTTCTGTTGAAAGCACTTCCTGTATTCATGTATTCCAATGTAGGAAGCTCATAGAGCACGACTATACTAAAATATGTTTTCGTTAAACAAATTGATATGGATTTCCTTAAAATGTCAGTAGTTGGAAGTTAGGTTGAAAGACTGTGAAGGCAGCAGTTGAACTACTCTGAGTGAATGCAAAATACAATGGCTTTGGTTGAAATAGGCATCCTCTCTTCTGAGCTGTTTTGGGGATTACCATACGGTATTTGTTGGAAGTAGAGAGCAGACCAGGAGTTTTTACCTTTCTTCTTGGAGAAGAGAACATCAGTAAGTTATTTTTCTAGTGATTTGCCAGCAACTGAATGAGTGTTTGCACCCAAAATAGAAATTTGCTTTGCTTATGTTCAAGTTGGGAAACACAGCTTTCTAACGACACAATTGAGAAGCCGCAGTATCACAAGAAAGTTTGCCAGCAGATAAACACTTACGGCTTCCACCAAAATTAGGGAAATATCAGTGCTTCTGAGATTCCTGTTTTCCTAAATACTTGAACTGGAATCACACTGATTTACTGACTACTGAATCTAATTCATATTACTGACATTGTGGATTATTGAGTAAACATATTTTTAAAAAGCTTCCCAATTCAAACATTCTTTTTGCCTGTAATTGTAAGTTTCGTTTTCTTTTAATTGTTGCTGTATGGAGAGCAGCGATATTTTTTCTTATAAATGATGTCTTACTAATGTGGGACCTCACTGACTGTTGTAGCACTTGGTGGTGAGTTTAGGATTTTATTGAGAGAATTAGTGGTAGCCTAGAGCGTTCTCATTACGAGAAATGTCTTTCTCTTGAATTTCTTTATAGTACCTTTGAACGATCCTGGCTTTAGGGTATACAGACAGTCAAGTACAGTGAGACTGGAGACAGTGAGTATGCTATAATAAAGATATTTCACATGGTTCTAAAATTCTCTCTACTGTCTATTACTTAACAATTTCATTAAGTTCTTTTTAAAGGATATTGTTATTCCACTTCTTGGTTTATTTGGTGCCTTTTGAGGGGTTTATGTGCAGAGCCAGGCTTTCAGTTTTTATTGATTTAAAATGTTATTCCAGGCCTCTTCCCCCGCCCCCCCCGGTATTGCACTGCTGCTTCATTTACAGAAGCTTTATTTACTAAATACAAATAATGCAAAAACTTTCTTTAAACAGGAATGGTCTCGCAGTAATACAATACAAATTGTCTCTTCCAGTCCTTTTTGTTGCTCAGTTTGTGACATGTAATATTGAGTGTAGAATTTAATAAAAAATCAACATTAATTTTACATGCATAAGGAAAATGCTCAGATTTTCCCAATCCTTTCAACTTTCCGTATAATAGAAACACTGACTTAGAAGCTGTTCAAAAGCAATTTTCAATGGATGTGGAAGTGTTTTTCCTCATTCTGTTTGTGGGTATTTGGATGCTCTTTCCTAAAGCTGAAAGTTGTCTCTTGATGGTTGTCTCTTTGTACAGATTTTGCTTTATAAAATTATGTATGGTATTTAACAGCAAGAACTGAGCAAATCAGTTCCCGTGGAGAATATACTTAATGTCAGCATCGAACAAATGAAGAAGTCAGTTTGGAAGGTGCAACAAATAACCTTTTACAGAATCAAACTAAACTGAACTGTGTCATGGCTTGGGTTTCTGTTTGTAGGTTCCATTGCTTCAGTTTTACATCTAACCATTCAGATTTCTAAGACACTGAAATCTTAATTTAGACAGAGCAGAGATGTATGGTAGTCTGTGTTGGGCACATTTGAGAAGAGGAATCTCTCTCTAGAACATGAGACTCTACCCAAGGTATCCAGGTCCAGTCTGTGCCTCACAGAAATGAGTTTTGGCTTACTTGGATTTATACTGGACAAAGGCTGGGAACTGAATGTATAAAAAGTGGAAATGAATGTTTAATTTTGAGGCAGTAGAATATGGATTTGCCTTGCAAAACCAGTCACACCAATAATTGGATTTGCCCTGGGATTTTTATGAATTAGTTATAGTATCAATAGCTGTCATGTTGTTTTTTCTTCCTAGATCCCATTCTTATGATTTGTAATTTGGTTTTTATTGCTTTATGCAAGCCTGTACTTTTGTATTTGCAGTCTGCCTTTAGATATTTTTTTTTTTTAAACCCCGCATAAGGGCTTATACATACAGTGTGGTTTTGTGCATTCAGTTAGGTCTTAAGCGTGGAACAGAATTTCTAAAGAACAAAGTATTGGAAACAAATTCAAGGTATTTGTGTTTCCTCAGAATTGTCTGTGCTTTTGTTTTTTCAAAGGTTTTTGTTGTTTACCTTTGTTCAAAAGTACAGTAAGTTAAGAGTTTATAAATTAATTACTTTTTCTGTGTGCCAACATACCACGTAGAGATTACAATTCTTGAATCAAATCTGTTTCCTGTCAGTGTAGCCTTAAATAATTATAGAACAGTGACGTTCTTACAGATTCTATTCTTGAAAATACTGCATCCTTTCCGAATATGATCTATTCGGCTTAACGTTTAGAACATTTCACATAGGTCTTCTTAAAGTATTATAAATACGAAAAAGTTGGTTAGTTTCTTTCTGTGGTAAGGGCAAGACTGTGAAGCGTAGTACAGGCAAGCATGAAGTCACTGCGCAGAAGGATGAGAGGCTGTACAGCGTCTGCAGGACGTCGCTGTCTCCCACATACATGGAGGCAAGGAGTCAGCAGAGCCATGTTTCTGTTACCTGTTCAGCTGGGCGGCACAGGGAAGGAGGGTAGTACTGGTAAGATTCAAAGCTTGGTCCCTGTGGTGCTGTCTCACCCTCAGGACTTAAGACATCCACATTGTAACCGCACTGTGAGGTCTGAATGCAAAGGCAGAAGTTAGGCAGGGTGTAAGTTGTGCTGCTGGAGAAACATAATTTCTAAATCCTGTTAAAATTCTCTAACCTCATTAATAATTAGATTTTGAAATATGGTGAGCCCTTGAAATGAATGTCCGTGCTGTTACTGGAGATGTATGTTGTTTATCAATTAAGAGAATACTTGACCTGAAAACAGATTCTGTGGCATTTACTGTAGGAGTTATTTTCACCTGTAAATTTTTGTTAATTCCTGATGGCAGGTGTAGTGTCAGCATCAGTACCTTCCCATTTTTCACACCTTTGGAGCAATTTCTTTTGTTGTCTAAAATTAGTGTTTGTGTTACTGATTTATTCTCTTTTCTCCCTAATGACTTGCTCCTGCAAACTCCCCAGCACCCTGAGAAGCTCTCCATGGCAGTCACTGGACCTTAGAAGTCAAGGGCACTCTGCACCCCTTACAATAAGGTACTGGTGCAAAATTTCTGTGACCTGTCCAACTCCCTAAGATTTCTGAAATGCAAACCATCAGTTTTAATACAGCGACGCAGAAGAAGAAAGCTTTTGTTCTTTGAAGGAGACATTTTAATGTAAGAATGGAATACAGATCACTCTTACACATACAGGTTCTAACTAATTCTGCAGTAAAATCAGAGAATGAAGTTTGAGGGGAAGACTTTTGGCCTGAGCTGTTCCAACTTGAAACTAACAGCAGAATGCCGTTTCATTTAACTGAGAGTTGCATTGAGCCCTTTACTTACTCATCACACTTTTCTGGAGGAAAAAAAGCTGTCCTGTTTAAAGCAATCTTGAAAATTATGGCTTGTCACTTGTATGGTGGACTGACTTCCTCCTGAAGCTGAATTCTAAGTAAGACTCATTTAATTCTCCCACTGATGAGCATGCCTACTCGCCATTAATCCTAATGAGAGGAGTCCATGGGCATCAACAGGAGAGTAGACCTGACCCTGAAAGCGAGAAGTGCAATAGGATGAGTAGATTAGAGCAGTGATACAGCATGGCACCTGCAACACTATCAAATGTGATTTCAGTCGTGAATGGAAGTGAAAAAGCAAATGGCCAGATACTGTCACAAACTTGTTATTTAATGATTATCTCTTATTTTTGTTTCTTCTTTTCCTCAGCTTCTGAAATATTTTTAAAACTTAATATTAAAAATGTTACAGCTATCCCCAAACATCTTGATCATTTTAACTGGAACAATTCGGCAAAGTTTATTGTTAGAACAAGCCATCAAGAGTGTTCAGTATTTTGATCTATTTAACTCAACTGCCAGATTTTGTAGTGCATCGCAGCTGGATTTCAGACTGCTTGGTTCTGATGGTAGTTTTTGAGGGGAAAGTCACAGGAGCGTTTGCTTGTCAGTGAATCAACATCTGATGAAGAGATGTCATCTGAGAGCGAGAGCATTAAAATAAGAGATGGCTTCATACAGTGGCAGGAGGCAGTGACTCAAATTCCACTCTTGAAGCCTTGTGGCCCTGGGAGGGCCCTACTCAGAGGAACCATGTCACGTGAACTGTGGGGGTTTGTACATTCAAAGCAGCGCAGGTCTGTGTGGGCACCCCATGGCTTATAACCTAGTGTATTTTACAGATGTAAGCAGGGTAGGTAGTGTTTATTTGCCTAGGATGAGTAGGGTGAGTGCCAACTGGCCTACAGTGACATTGATTAGTTTAGCCTTAAGAACTGAACCACTGCCCCTCCTTAAGTTCAAGCAGGGTTTCTTCCTTTCTGCAGGCTATGCAGAAATCTTATGCACCCAATGTATCTGCTTATATTATGCCTACCTGAATGTGGCACAATTACATTAATGCTAGCAAGCTTAATTCATGTGTAACATGGTGTGACTGAATTAATAAATTGGCCTGATATATGCTGGATCAGGTTTTGCTGTGTGGGCTTATGCTGGTATAATATAGAAGTAAGATACTTATGCAGAGGAATGTGCCAGGGGTCAGGAAAGTGGGTAGTATTGCTCCTGTAGGAATGAAGACCAGGAAACAGCTATGCCCAGAAAATGGGAAAGGCTAGCGTAATGGCAAGAAGAATTCATTCACTTCCTTGGAAGCATCTACTGGTAGAGCTGGTATAAAGCCTCCAAAAGCTGCCTGTCTTTGAGGACTCTACTCAGGAGAGCAGAAGTAGTAATACTACACCACTGAAGGAATACCTCATGGACATTCAGGGACGTAATTAATGTCATCCTTTTTTCTCTTATATCTGAGGACAGGAGTCTTGCCCATTTTATCAAGTTAATTTTTTTGCAGTGTTTCGCAAATCCTGTGGACATTCACTGCATGCTGAGGGTCCAAAGTAGATTGCTTTATAATTTTTGGTTCTTTCCAAAGCATGAGTTTGAATGAATTTACAGAATTAACTATAGAAGCATTATGATAGCTTTGAGATGTAATCTCTAGGCCATCATGTAAGCAAGGAGCAGGGCTTTGAACAAGTTTTGATAGTAAATTTTGCAAATGGCTTATTATGGCATTTTAAGACAATTTCTAAGCAGTTGAATGTATTAGAGAATAGGAAAAAAGGAGATAGAGCAATGATCTTTTGTTATTATACAGCTAGTTTGCTGTCCTTTCCAGTAAACCACAAGGTTCATTAGTGCTCAATACTGTTTCATTTATAGTAACTGTTTTTAATGTGATTTTCATGACAAAGTGTAATTAGTAAAGCCTTTTCTTCAATTTTTTCCCTTTCTTTGCTTTTTTTAAGGAGAGATTTCTCCTTATATAGTATATATACTTTCTTACAGAGCTTTCTTACCTATTTTTATATGAGATGATTTAACAATGTAAAATTAAATGCTCTATGAGCAAGCTATATCACTGTTACACAATCTAAAGTGCTAATGTAATGACTAAGGGCCTGGACCTACTGCCTTTTACTCAGGTCCCGGTTTAGCCACACGTCTTTTGTGTTGTGTAGTACCTTTCCCTATAGGGAGTTCCATCTGTTTCTCTGGGATGACTCCGAGAAAGGCGCTATTAACATGAATAACGGTGGTAAAACTGAGCCGCCTCCTCCATTCTTAGTGGGACATCCGTCATGAGTAAAGGCTGCTGGCTCTGTCCCAAAAGTATAGTTATAGATTATAGTTCCCTTGATCTTCAGTAATTTTGAACTTGTTTTCTGGTGACTATAAGCTAATAACTGATCTTAGTTAATACAAATATTGAATTGTGGAGTTATTAGCAAGATTATTAAAATGTGTTTCACATTTTAATTCATTCTTTCATTGGGATATAAGGAATTGGATTTGTGAAACATCATATTGCATAGAGATAGCACACATTCGCCGCATTTTTAAAAAGTGTATGAAATGTACGGTATGTAGCATTTTCTTGCATACTTTTATACTGCCTGTACGCCACCGATGCACTCGGTGCCTTCTTTCTTTTGTATAAATCTAATACATAGAGAAACTAAAGTTATGGTGTGTAAGCAATGTCACTGCAACTGAAGAGATGTCTTAACCTGATTATTCCTAGTACAGGTTTCAAATGGCAGTTCAGTTTTAATACAATGCATTTCTTTGAATTTGAAGTTTTCCCCTTTCCTTCCTCGCTCCCCCTTTCCAAGAAACCTCCTCATACGACTGTTTAATCGATTCCTGTGTCTGATGTAAGTCACACGATGTTAACCAAAGAACCAAGTCTGTTTCTAATTCTTTGGACAATTTGGACTTGCTATTACTTAAAGACAGAAATGATATAATGGATCTCTTGGAACAAATATAAAATAGGCTTTTGTAAATGTGACTCACGGCTGAGAATTCAAGATACCTCTTTTCTGACTGGTTGTGCATTATTGTACCAGCAGCAAAGTGTTTGAGTTGTATTTTTTTGTGCACTTTAATCAAAATCCCATCACAAGCAAAAATATAAGTAAATCAGTGCTGTCAAATTAGCTTGTTTTCACCATTTTGTACCTATACCTGAAGTGTGCAACTTTGAGAACAGATTCAGCTTTTCTGTGTCTGAAGCCCTGATACTATATAACTGTCTAGTGTATGCTGGTCTTACAGAAACAGACTCATGCTGCACTGTGTGTACATTTCCTACCAGTATCCCTTCATTGTATAATTTATGTAATATAACGCAGTTTTCAACTACTGTTTCAACTTGAAATTCCTTAAATTTCAGTGCATGTATAGCCTTAAACTTTTAAGACACCAAGCACAGTTTTAATGGGAATAGGTTATATTTGCAAGTCCTGTTTGGCACAGAAGTCAGAGAATTATTTTTATATGTCAATCAAAGATTGTAGAAAATGGGTATATTGCAGTCATGTTATCAACCATGCTCCTAATTATATGCATTTTTAAAAAAAAAAACAAAACAACATTTTTGCTGAAGTTTTTAGAGGTGAAATATCAGTGCTCATTTCCTTTCTTGAATTTGCTTATTTTGTTTGCATATTTTCATTTCTTTACAGAACCTTGGAGCCCCTAACTCTGAATTCACTCCTATTTTCAGAATTCCTTGAGCTGCTTTTNAGTTCTGGCGGTGAATGTGCAGATCTGCGTATTGGGTGTCAGATTGTGAATTCCCAGCGGGATTTATAATTAAGTGTCACATTGTATCTACAGTATCTCTAGTTGTGTGTGTTGTCAGGTACTTGTCATTTTGTTTTCTTTATTATTACCTAGCAAAAAACTACTTTTATCATTTTGTGCTACTGTATATTAATCTTGAGGGTTTCCGGTGTGCAAGAGTAGTTTAACGTTGTCAGTTCTCTTTTTGTAAAAAAAGCTGGACTTTCAGCATACACATCCCATTACTATTCTGATTTTGGGGAGAAGCAGAATGCCACCAGCTGTTTTTAGTTATATTTACCTGTACAGCACAGGTAACTTTAATCCCATGTTGGTTTGATTAAAACTTGCTGTAGTATATTTTCTGTCACAACATTAAAACAGTCATTTTTGCGTATCTGAAGCTTTGCAGCTGTGGATTTGTATTTTGTTTGCTCTCTCTATTTGTATTGATTACCTCTGTGAAATGTATTTTTGTCAGTTTGAGGGCTGGAATGGGTATCCTTTGGTTATTTCAAAGTATTTTCTGTACGTGGAATCAGCTTTTTGCATGTGAACCTAATTGCTGGCAAGTATTTGAAAAAAAGGAAAAATCAGTTTTAAAACCAGTTGTTGTCACTTTCCTTTGGAGTTCATTAGACGGTAAACAAATGTAACAGACTTCACTGTTCAGAAGATAGTAACGCTTGGTCAACCATTTGAACTACTGTCTGCATTCAAGAGAAGAAAAACTTTTTTAATTTTGGCCGGCTAACTAATCCTAGTCCTTACACACTTTTTGGCTCCATTTCCAAATTTCC
>WEKW01023305.1:384843-403294 GCA_013389905.1 Sula dactylatra | reverse complement strand
TGCCTCGGCTTCTTTGTCCCACGTATATTTCTCAGAAAAGATCTCATCTAACATATATGCTGAACTTCCACTTTCTAAGCAATAAGTAGGTTGAAGTAATTGAGGTTTGATTTAAACATGAAAGAACACTTTCTGTAAGTAACGATTATAATTTTACTGCCACCCAGCTTAGATCTTCTCTTCTAGCCTCTAATGATTTTTGTGGTACATATTAGAAAAAAGCTTTCTGGGCTCTTATGGCAGCTCTGCTTTAGGATGTGCCTGAATATATGTATGTTTTAATACATGTTAGCATACATGAAAAAAAGATTTGTTACAACAATTAAAGCATTTTTTCGTGTCCTAAAGGTAAGAAGACTTAGTATAAGAAGCTTCCATCGTTTTTTCCCATTTCTGCAGATGAAAGGAGCAGAGCCCAGTGATGCTTACCAGATGAAAGTGGAGAGAGGGGTGCATTTCTTTTGCTATATGATCCTGATCATCTGCACCCATCCTCATCATCTGTGCAAATCCTAGGACTTCTACAAATAAGATAACACGGTACTTGCTGCTGTTAAGGCTGGCATTTTCAAAAGGCTATAGACCTAAAAATAACTTGTCATTCCATATGGAGACTGGTACATATTTGGTACTTGAGAAACTTCAAGAGGAGCACTTTGTTGTGTCCGTATTCTTTAGAAGATGTCACAAGGCACTTTGTACCCTTGTCTATCAGGAAAAAAAAAAGTCACAAATGTTTTTCTCCAGATTATACGAGATCTGTTAAAAGATGGTAATATGAACTACTAGATATTTGTTAAAAAAGTGAGGATATATGAAGCTGTGATAACATGGCAAAATAAGTGAAATAGATATGTTATCTGTATGGTGATAGTTGTTCACCATTTATGAACAGCCATTTTCTACTCAAAGATCACAGAAAAAAGCTGCTACACATGGGAATCAAATTCAGCTTTCAGCAACACGTGTGGCACCTTTCAGTCACCCGTGTTTCATGCATGTAGCTGAGCAGAATTGCGTGTAACGCTCATAGTTAAGTAGTTTGTTGTGCAACAGGAATTGCTTCAGACAGGTAGAGCCAAGTTGCATCACTTCTATGCAGATACAACTTTATTTGCCAAGGTTTTCTCTGAATAGTTCATGTGGCAAATTTGACATTAGACAGTATTTAAAGTCACTTCGAAGTCACTAGTGACTTGTTTCCAAAAACTCCTGTGGGTAAGGGCTATTTAGCATTTTTCCTGCTGAACTTTCTAGCATGCATTTTCTTTCCCTAGTATTTTTGTTTTTACAGTCCAGCACTGCAGTTCTAATTTAGTGTTTGATTCATATTAGACATTTCATTTGACTCATAAATTACTCCCCCAAAATTAATGAGACAGTTACTAAGGCATTTTGTTACCTGCTAATCAGTTTGAGTAGCTACATTTCAGCTTAGGGATTTGAAAAAAACAGATTTGCTGTTGTATCAGCATTAGGGATAGTAAGGTTAGAAGGAGGCAAAAAATGCAGAAATGAAATAAACTCTTATCAAGTAAGAGCATGTAAAGCTGGGTTTTGGATAAATGATTTATTATTAAATTCAAAACCTAATAGGTTTGTGTGTTCAGAGTGTAGTTTACACTGGTTTGTTTTCCACTTAATTAGAAGCCTTACATTTCTTCTTATTAATAATGAAAATCCTCTTGTCAAATTGTGTAAGATCATGTTGAACTAATATGTATATTTTAGAGGGAGAATAAAATCTCCCCTCATAGCCTTTCATATTATTTCATTGCATTATGCAGAAATGACATTCTGCTTTTAATTTTGCTGGTGTGAAATATAAAAACTTCATCTTTCATTCCTGGTTGAGAAACTCCTGGTTTCAAGAACTGCGATGAAGATGTTTCAATCTCTGTAGCCCACTGTTTACTATTAAAGGTTAATTGTAAACAAATTCAGAATACCTGGCCAACTCAGCTTTATAAATTAATGAGTAAGAGTATAAAAGGTAATAATCAATTAGTAATCAAAGCTTAAGTTATATCCTGATATCCTGTCGTATCAGTTCTTGTTGCAGCAGTTCAACAGTTCAGAAAGGGAGCAGGCTCAAACACACCAAAGGAGACCAGATTTGTACCTCATTTTTTTACTGAAGTATGCATTTTCCATGCTATCACAGCATTTTCATCTGCCTATGCAGAGACCTAAAGTACCAGTAGATGAAAATGTCAGTCACACAAGGCTTTGCTAATTAATGCCTTCACCAGAAAATGTCTGGCATTCGTAGGAAATCAGGGAAATATAGAACGTAGAGATCATTCATATTTATATATTTCTTTTTAAAAAAGCAGGAAAAAGAAAAGCCATTTAATCAGCTATTTTAAAAAGCTCCAAATCCATCGGCTAGGCTGAAGGTCATGAAAATGTAGCTACATCTAAGTGAATCTCAGCGGCAAATCGTCGCACAAGCTTGTTGCAGTTTTCCAAGACAGTATAAAGCAGCTCGGAGCACACAAGCCAGGCCAGTAGGCTCAGCAATAGCATTAACCGTTCAGCCTTCACCATCTGCTGTGCATTCGGCCAAGCCAACAGTTGGGATGAAGTCGTTCTATGTGTTTCCTTATTTCCAAGCGCATGGGTTGTTAACTGAACTTCTTCGCAGAAGGCTTGCCAGCAAACACAAACTACTGTTGTTGACAGCACCGGTGTCTATTGTCAAGTAGTAGCAGATTGGGAAATGGCAATCGGGCTGTTTCCAGACTCTTAGGCATGCCTGTTAATAAAGCAGGGCGGGAGTGTGGTGGTATTTGTTGGTCTAAGCGTGGGACTGGGAATCAAGAATACCCTTTAATTCCATGTTTGATGCAGACTGGCTTTGTAGGCTTAGCTTGGCCCTTATTGCCAAAATTCCCATTTTCTTCCATGTCATTGGTATATACAGGCACTAAATGACCTGTCGTAGTATTAAATTAATCAGTAAAACTGATGCGTGTCTTCTGTTGGTAGTATGAACTGCTCTCTCTAAAGCTTTACTCTATAGAAATTGCTGCACATGGTATTACAGTCAGAAGAATGCTTTTCTGCTCATGCTTAAACATGCTGAATATGTATGCCGAATACCTCAGTTATGCAGTCTTTTTGTGAATCTTGCTATCAACAAGAGTCACCGAAGGATCAGGGTAAAGCCTAAGACGACTTTTTTTTTTTAAAGTTTTCAGTGGGATCAGTTCCCCTGTGTGACTGAATTAGAGCCTAAATGAGTGCCGGTGCCAGCATAAGGAGGGGTGTGGAAGTGCACAGCTGGAGCTGAGCTGTCCTTTCCCTGACAATCCACACTTAGCTCAGCTAAACACGATGCTGAAACCACTATCTGAGAAAACTGTTAGGGTTATGGAGACATTTTACAGTGCTGACTGTTGCCTGTGAGGAATCTATCCAACCTCATCTTATTTTGAAAAAATCTTGTAAAAATTGTTAGAAGTGATGGGGGCAGGCAGAAATGAATCTAAATACTTTTGAAACACCATAGAGAGTCATTTTGATGGGACAGAAATTGCTACTTGATTCTGGTGTAATGCATCCTTTCAAAAAATCATTTAGAAAATGTATAGCAATGCCATCATTTAAAATTCTGTACATTTAATACAGTTGATGTTATTTTGGGGGTTCTCCTAAACCACCATGCCAACCCCTTTTTTTTGTTTGTTTTGGTTTGGTTTTGGTTTTTTTTGTCCTTCTTCCACCCCCAGAACACTTGTCCCACAGCAGGACCCGCTTCAAGGACATAGTTTGACCTGAGGCGTTAGGTGACACAAGAGTCACTGTAGAAGGATTGCCCCCGTCAGTGCTTGGACCCAAGGGAGCTCTTTGAGAGGAAGGGTGGTGGTGCGTGACCGATGTGGGAGCACCAGCACTGCCAGGAAGCTGAGAGCACACAACTGCTGGAGGTAATTCAGAAGCAGGTGTTTCCAGACAATATGTAAAGATCCAAGGATCTGGTACCGAAGCCACCACACGTCGCACGCAGATTTGCTCCTCTACTTCCTTCTTGGTTTTTCTGTGGTACGGGGTGATCCACCCTTAGGCAAGCATTGCACTGCCAGAAGTATTTCAATGAGTTGTTCTCTGAGCGCGTATCCCAACCTCTCTAATTACGCCTAATATTTCATTGAAAGTTTTCTCAAAAGGTAGACATGCGGCATAAGATCATTACATCAACGGTATACAGAATACACTTAAACTGTTCATTGACATTCTGGGCAATCCGAATTAAGCATCCCCAGTAAATGCTGCAGTCAAAAGAACAAAATCTGTAAAACTATTCAATAAATTTATAGTCTATGTAACCACTGGGTGCAAACATTTCTGCCTTGTACAACAAGTAGAAATGTCATAGTTTATGTGAGGGGTGGAGTTGAAAAAAATGTTCATGCATCATGGTGGTCTGCAGTTAGATCTTCAGCCTTCACTTGTATCCACTAACACTATTTGTCAGTGGATTTCTTAGCAAGTTATTGCACATAATCTCATCCGTTTCTTTTAGGGATACAATGGGGAGTTATGCTTTTCACTTCTAGTACTTCTTCTGGTAAGTGGATATTGAAACATTTAACAAATACTAATTGCAGTATTTGTCCTGTGTCAAGTGAGTGTGTTGATATTCTTAACCTAACCCTGATACGGGGTAGTTTGAATATGAAACCTAGAAAGCTCTTAGCAGTTCAAGCCACTGCTGCACACCAGTTTAAGAGAGGAGACAAATACATCAATCTTCATTTCATGGGAGAATTTTCAGGTAGATAATGAGACTGAGTTGGAATTTGGCCAAAGCCTTGAGGTTAAAGAACTTACTCTTATGAAATGCATTAGAGGATCTTCAGTGAATGCAAGCAATTGAGATCACGGTTTCACCTCTTCTGCAAGGGATAGCAGAAAATGCTCATTCCCTCCAGAAATACTATGCTGCCTGTNAAAAAAAAAAAAAAAAAAAAAGCCGCCTTCTGAAATACCAGAACCACTTTCTGATCAACAAAAATCTCAATGTGTTGACCTGTAGGAGGAGTAGCTGGTTCATATTTTAGTAATAACTCTTACACCAATACTGAGAAATAGCCACTAAGTAAAGAAATCCTGAACTAAATTGAATTGAACTACATTGTATTCAAGTAAGTTGGGTTTTTTTTTCCTTTTTTGTCTCAAAGATCCTGCTGATTTGCAGAATAATTTCAAGCAGGTTTATTAAGCTCTTCAGATAGACTGGACAAGAGGAAGGTCTCCAGACTTGCCACTTTCCATAGACAGATATTTCCATATCCATCAGTTCTTTTGGATTTCATATATATTTATTTCTAAATATAGCTAATTGTTGGGAAAAAGAAGGATGACTGGAAGGGTCCTTGGCAGCATAAAAATGAAGGAAAATTGGTGCTTTACAGACACAAAAATTGTTTGCCTTTGAAGCGCTCTGGGTGAAAAGAATTGTGTCAGCCTGCTGAAGCCCAAAATGTAACTTACTGTATGTACAGAAGGAATTACATTTTCTTATTTTAAACCACCTTCAGTGCGTGATACTTTATCAGCTACAATACAAGTCCCTTTAAAAGCAACAGTCTCTATAATGCATATGAAGGTATTTCCTTCAGAGGTTAAAAACATACACGTCAAGTACATGAGTACTTAAATCTTTCAACATGGAATTTGAAACGCTGATGCATTATGCTGCCTTGCACCAGGAGAGCCCCAGAGCAGCAACGGTAGGTAACTAGCTTGGTAGCTTTCGTTGATGAGAACGAGAAAAGAGAAAAATCTATTAATTTAGATTTTGTAATGCTATCTGTTAAAGCTAAATTCTTGCTAAACTAGCAGAGATAATCGTTTGTTCTTTCTTTAACTTTGAAGTTACTTTTGGTTTTAACGTCATCGTGAGTGTGTTGTTCCCAGCACACAGACATGGAAGAGCCTGACATACCAAGTATCATTATGTTCTTTGGAAATATTAAAAGCCTTAATGTTTACATCTGTATGTGGAATTGCGAAGGTGGTACCAGGTGAATCAGACTTAGGCTAACCAGTACCCCGCTGCAGAGTATAGCGGCCCTGAGAGTGAACCCCTGTTCTAAAATCTGCATTCGAATTTTTGTATTTAACTTTGGGCTTCTGTTAAGGTGATTACTACTTTTGTACAAGTATACTTTGGAACACAGTACGGGTTCTGTATTACCCGGATCAGATTTTGCGAGGCAAAATCAACTATACTTAAAAACATACACAGTATGTAAACTGAATAAGAAACTTAATTTTAGTGCCCTGCCTGAGATTCCCTGCAGGCCCCTAGTGCTTTCCTCTCCAGCCTCTGTACTTAGAAACAAATAGAGAGCAAAACCTGGGCAAGTGGTTAATTCCTTCAAGACAGCATGGCCTTGGAATCCAACTAAATAATATTCTTGCTTTTTTATTTGATTTTTGGTTTGGATTATTCAAGGATATTTATCCTTCTCTCTTGGAACAATTTTGCTTTTGGAATAATTTCAGGCAACAAACAAAGTCTATGGTTTAACTTACTGTGACCCACTCTGGCTCCCAGAATAATTTCTCCTACCAATTTATTTCTCAATCATTGGCTATGCTCTGCTGTTGTTTAACTCCTTTTGTGCCCCTCAGATTAAGGAATTGCTGCCAAGATATTTTTCTTGAGGACCTTTTATTTCTGATTTACTGAGCTTCTTTAAGTAAAGAAATTGCTCGCATTGCTGTAAAGTAGTAGGAAGCTGCTAATGCTTTTAGAGAGCAGAACCACACACAGGAGGCTCATATAATTTGCTTTGTAATTGAATGGTACATTTCTCAGCATCCAGATTTTTAGCTATTGGGATTTCTTTTTTAAGATGATATAGCCTTCAGAGGTTGTGATGTACTCCTATTAAAGACAACTGGAATGTATTTCCCCAGCTCATAATAATAAATGGCTTGAGCAGACTATCGCCAGCAAATTGCCCTTCCAGTTCTGTGTAATCCTCTAGTAACCCTGCGCAAAATTCTCCCGAGCTGTAACAGAAACTTGGCACCTTGCTTCTGGCTGTCCTCAAGTTGGGCTGGAGCCTCTCGGAGCTGTACCCTGCGACATTGCTGGGAGCTTGGGTTTTGTCTTTGGACTGATTGTATCTTTCTTCTTGGGGCCAGGTCCTGCCAGCTTTCTTCAGGGTGAGTAGTCCCACTGCGCTCAGTGAAACTATCCATGGAGTGAGGTGAGCTTGAGGAACTGTTCAACAGGAGCTGGCCTGGCCCTGTCTGGTCTTTGGAAGCGGGGAGAGGGAAGTCTTTCCCTCCATCTGTGAAAAGCAGAGAGCATGTGTAAGAGAGGGACGGCAAACAGTAATGTGTCAGGCAGAAGTAGATGTGGGAAGGAAATGTATCTTTAATTCATTATCATGGGACAGCAGCTAAGCCAGAGCTAAAAAATACTTCAGAGATTTAACAAGAGATCTAATTTTTATTTTAGAGTTCATATTGCAGTTTCATTGCAATGACAAAAATTAATCAACTGAATAATTGAACTGAAGCTGACCATTATTCAGTTTTTCTTGGTGCTTTGATGGATGAAATGATAGTGAGGTTTAAAAATCTCTCTCCTTTTAGCAAAGAAAAGTCACCAATGAGCTCCAGAGTGCATGCTTGAGAAGGATTGGAACACACAGTGTCTTTGCTGTTGCTGCTGGAGATGAAGGTGAAATGGATGTGGGCACTGGAGTGAGTATCAATATACTGTAAACACAATGAAAATATAAAGGAATACGCAAGTACTTCCCCATGTCTTCCTCTTTCTGTTTTTTGAAATTTGGGGAATAGCGTGTTCCATTGAAACCATGAGTATTGCTGCACAGGTTTGTTTAAACTAAAGCAATTGCCTGTCCCCAGCCATTACTCATACCAGTTAAAAAACTTCATAGGACTTAGCTTGGGCTTCTCCCCAGTCCCTGGAGTTTAGATGTAGTCCAGCACACGCCGTATGGATAAACAAGAGGGTTGACACAGCTGTGCAGTAGCTCGAGGGAGATTTTGGAGTAGGCAAGCAGGAATGGCTTTGGGTAATTGCCATTGCACCAGATCCTGCTCTTAAAATGCCGTCCCTCCCACACATCAACACTGTCTTCCTTTCTGGACATTAGACACTACCCGGGTCTGCGACAGAGGAAAATAAATCCTCTTCCTCAGTGCTGGGCCCAGCATTTCGTTATCTGCGCCCTTTTTGCCTGAAGCAGCCTCAGTATAGAGTAGGGGGTAATTTCCTGCAGAGAGCTGGGTTGCTCTAGCTTGAATACACCTGTGTTTTCCCCTTCTCCAGACCTTTTACCTCCTCCTTCTGCCAGGAGCATGCACAGAAGCCTCCACCAGGACATGTGGTCCTTCCTGGTCCCTGGGAACACCATCCACCTTGGACTGCGCTATCCTTATAAATAGTCCCTACTCATGGCAGTAAAAGTACTCATGAAAAACGAAGTGCTAATAAAGACCAATTTCCAGTGCTAGAGGAAGAACCACTTGTGTGGATCAGAGAGCTATGAGTCCCAGCCTTGATGAGGACATACGCCTCAAAACAGAATTCTCAGAATAACTTGAAGTTTTTTATGCTACTGTTCAAGTAGAAGGAGTAATCACTTTCTGTAGCACCAGCTAAATAATTGAATGCAGATCTTAGCAGAATATCATCAGTCCAAGGACAGTTGAAATCTATATCTCTGCTTTTGCAATGACAAATTGTGTAGAGGAATGCTTTTCTTATAAAAGTTTGTGACCTGCTTACATTAACTCTCCCATTACCTCAGCTGGTTTTGTCACCTCAATTTTGTCCGTACAAGATTTCTTTTTTTTTTTTTCACTTTCCTTGGTTGCATAATTATTTCATATGATAGAAGTGTTCTATGTTATTTTTTCATGGTTTTAAGAGATGAATTTTTCCTTAGCTATTAAATCAATAGGTTGGACTTAAAATGAAAACTGAACTTAAAATATTTTATTTTTAAAAAACTTAGTCTTTGGGGGTCTGCATTGTAAATTGAAACATAAATAAAGCCTTTTAAATTTTGATAAAATTGATCTTTTTTGTTTGCTTGCTTTTATAGACGATAAATGTTGAAGTCTGAAAACAAGAACATAGACAAGGAGACTGAGAAATGAAAGGACAAAGTCCCGTTAGTAAGAGTCAGTCTGAATGCTGTAAGTCTCAACAAAAATTTTAGTCAAATATGAAGTTCTGCATCAAAATGTAGTATTTCGTCTTAACACTGTAGTTCGTGATGCTACCCCAGAAAGCCTGATTTTGGGAAGATGTCCCCAGCGCACAGAGGTGAATGACTGATCCATTCCTGCCAAAAGTGTCTCTTACCAATTAGAGGTCATTTGTGCTGCCCAGTTGCCTCATGAGCTGTCACGCATAAAAAGTGGGTACTCAACAGCACATCATAATTTTATAACCTTTTCCTTATTTAGACATTTATTTTTTTCTGATTTATTTTATGTGCATTGCAAACGTTTGTTATGGAAAGAAAGCATTTTAAGTTACATCTTTAAATCAATCCCTTATACCCCGTACAACAGTGGGCCCTCTCACATCTCCTCCCTTCCCAGCTCCTCACTGCGGGCATGCTGTGCTGTTGCAGCTCGGAGACCTTTATATCCTGTAACTAAACTCATTCTTCCTAACCTTTACAAAATACATGAGAGTGAGTCCCAGTATCTCTCTCTCGGAAGGTGCTTCCTGCTGGCACCTCCACCCAGAGGGCGGGTCAGTGTTATTTCCCCTCGTTCAGTCCTCGCAGAGCGGCGAGGTGGCAGTGCCCAGGTGTGACCAGGTCCTGGCTGGCCTCCTGCGGCTGCAGCTGCGGCTGCTCTGGCTGCTTTGGGGACGTTCCGGAAGATGGGAAAAGCTGAGCACCGCAAGAGGCTGAGAACGGGTGTGGGCCAGTTAATTACCATGATTTTTGATTTGTGGATAACTGCATGTTTTCTATCATGTGCTAGCACAATGAATTTACTCCTAGTGCTGGGTCATTTCTTCTCCTTTATGAAGTCCATAGATTACAGGATGAAAAACCTGGGGAGTAACAAGACTCTGCTACCTTTTGCCTTTCTTCCTTCTTTGCACTCTTGTTCCTGTTTCTCCCCCTCCTTGGCTTGGTGTTTGTCCCTCTGCATCTCCTTCCCGCCGCAGCTGCCGCTTCCCAGCTGATCCCTTCTTCTTGTCACTAAAATAACCAGCTGTGCGATTATGAATATTAAAATTCACCCATTAACACTGCAGTGAGGTGGGGTGTGAGGAGCTCCTACCTCCCAGCTCGCCGTGCCACCCTGCCAGCAGATTCGGGAAGGCGACACCACACTGGTTTATCCTGGTTTTCTTCCCAACCCCAACAGCTGGTTATAACTGGTTGAGCGATGGCTGGAGTTCAGCACAATTCAGATGTCTCAGACAGTCTATATAAACATTGTTCCTACTTAGAGGTCCTGTTGGAAGAAGTGTCTGTTGGGCACTTAGTGAATTACAGGCTTAAGAAACTACCTGGCAATGCCGGAGACCTTGAAGCAGACGCAAAACTTCCACTAATGCAGCCTTTAGTGTCTTAAGTAGGTACTTGGCTGCCAGTCAGTTTTAGGCATGCTGTAAAGGGACTTTCTAAAAAAAATCTGACTCTGGACCAGCATCCCTGTTTGTTTCATCTCGATTTGGAGTGGTTAAATAGGAATTTGCAAAGGAAATGAATAAGGGGACCAGCTTCTTTCATTTAAAAGGCTTCTCTAAGTGGAACCAAGCGACAAAGGGAGTCAGTGTAAGGTTTGCAATTTCTGTTGCTCTCATCTAACCAGATTTACATCGTCAAAAACAAAACAAACAAACAAACCCCCCCAAACCAACATGAGAGAGCACGAGTGGTTTAGAACGTGTGCTTTACAAGTGATACAGAATATGCATTTATGATTCAAAATTTTAAACAGCTGAAAGATAAATATGCAAAGTAGATTGTTCTGTTTGCAGATGGTAATCTTGCCACACTGATTTTGCTCAGCTGTCTGATTTTTCAATGTCTGCATTCCTGGTTCCTGGGGTTCCTGATTAAGAAATAAAATATGAGTCACGGTGCACGGTTACCTTCTGCACATCTGAAAGGGTAACTCACCGACTGAAAACAGATTATTAAAGGCTGATCCCGCCCTGCTGAATTCAACGCAATGTCAGGGGATTGAAAAAAAGAAAAATCCCTTCCCCTCATTTTTACAGCTGTAGGATAAAGGTTCCTGCCAGCTCTTGTAGATCAGTTTGCAGTAAATCGGCTGCCCAGCCTGGCTCTCCTGGGGGTCTCTGTGGGCAGGGATGGCCGGCGGGCAGCACGCTGCACGGCAAGGTGAGGCGCATCCCTTTCCCTCCCTATCCCGAGGATGACTCAGTCGGTTATTAAAAATTTCCAGCTTCCAGCTAAAAATGGCATCAGAAGCGGTGCCCCAGAGGGAAGAGGGGGAGACGTGAGAAACGGGTTCTGTTCCTGTCTCCGCTTCCTAACACACACACATGCACATGCACACACACGATGTGCGGCTCGTCTGGGAAAAGTTTATTTTGCAATAAGAAGGGTTAGTATTCTGCTAAAGGCTTTTGCAAAGACTGGATCCAATTTTCAGAGCCTGTTGCCAATATTTGTGAGTCATTTCCTTGGAATCCTACCTTTGGTGTTTATTTCCCTTAGAAGGAAACTTGTAAAAGAATAATAATAGCTCTCATTCTTCGTGGAAAGTAGCACACAGCAAAGTGGGAGACAACTCGCTCTTTGTTCCAAAACACTTTTTTGTTTGTTTTATTTACTTTCTGCAGCAGACAAAAGGCGAAGAAGGCAATATAATTAACCCCATAAACCACCTAATTTACGGTGCCAGTGACATGCACGCGCTGCTGCACCGGAGTGAGAGTTAAGTGGGGAAGCGGTTCTAATTGATACCTCTTTTAAAGAGCAAGTGATGCAAACTGTCTTGTGATTTGGGAAGTCTCCCCATGTAATAGAAGAGCTTTGCTTTCTCAGCCCTGCCCAACTGCTGGGACCCCTTTTTCTCTCTGAATTCAGTCCCAACAAAAGCACCTAGTAGCTATTCGGTGTCAAAACCCGTTGCAAAGGTTAACTAGTCAGAAATACTGTCAGTTACAGTTCACAGCAATAGGAGCACCTTTTACCCTCAGGATACAGAAGTGTTTTGCAAACTAAACTCCCACTGAGCTGAATGGATCCTGGACGGAGCTTTATATGTCTAGCAGGACCACGCAGCCACCAGCGGGGTGGAGGCAGAGAGTGTATGAGACATTTTGGCTAAGAACACTGGAAAAAATATTTATGCTTACTGAAATAAATACCGTGGGGCTTTATTGTTCTCCTAGAGCAGGCAGGCAAAGCAGCCTTCAGGAGGTGGCTGCAGTACACTTGATGTCACCTTTTCTCATATCTGCCAGAGCCCCGTGGCAAAAAAATAGATTGCAAATTTGCTTGTGTTTTCATATATTTGTCTAAATTGTGGGGCAAACTATAACTGTTAGAACCACCATTTAAGAATTCATGGCATGTAGGCTACTACGAGTACTGATAGGTGACGTATACCTACAAAGAAATAAAGGAAGAAACCTCTCTAATGTCAGTATGGAAACCTGCTCTAGTTCTGCTTCACAGAAACCAGAAGCAGGAGAAAGCACAACTGTTAAGAATTCAAAAGCATGCTTTCTTGTTTCATTTATTATCTCTGAAAAAATATGCTTGCTAGGAAAATCAGGGCACCCTGACAAACTGGGTGTGCTGGTTTTGGCTGGGATAGAGTTAATTTTCTTCACAGGTGCTAGTATGGGGCTACATTTTGGATTTATGTTGGAAACAGTGTTGATAACACAGGGATGTGTTAGTTACTGCTGAGCAGGGCTTACACAGAGTCAAGGCCTTTTCTGCCTCTCACCCCACCCCACCAGCGAGTGGGCTGGGGGTGCGCAAGGGGTTGGGAGGGGACACAGCTGGGACAGCTGACCCCAACTGACCCAAGGGATATCCCACACCGTATGACGTCAGGCTGAGCATGTAAAGCTGGGGGAAGAAGGAGGAAGGGGGGGACGTTTGGAGTGATGGCGTTCGTCTTCCCAAGTAAGCCGTAGGCGTGATGGAGCCCTGCTTTCCTGGAGATGGCTGAACACCTGCCTGCCGATGGGAAGTAGTGAATGAATTCCTTCTTTTGCTTTGCTTGCACACACGGCTTTTGCTTTACCTGTTAAACTGTCTTTGTCTCAACCCACGAGTTTTCTCACTTTTGCCCTTCCAGTTCGCTCCCCCATCCCACTGTGGGGGAGTGAGCGAGCAGCTGCGTGGTGCTCAGTTGCCAGCTGGGGTTAAACCATGACACTGGGACAGAGTAACTCCAAAAAGTCTTTATGGGAAGAATTCAACTGAAAAGAATAAAAAGAAAAAAAAGATGTGGGAATTAGGAAAGTCAGAGAAATATTTGCTTGGAATTCTGTCTTGAGAAAGAGACACTTGAGCATCGGGAGTTGTATAATCTAAATTAGGACAGAAGTGAAGATACCTTTGAAACACTTTTATGGAAGGCTGTATCTTGACACAGAAATCAGTTTCTGATTTCAAGTTAATTCCTTTTGCACCAAACAGTAAGTCCAGCTCTAGAAAAAAAAGAAAAGGGGAAAAAAAAAAACCAAGCAAAGAGAAAAAACCAGTGGATTCCTTGAAATTCCCTGAAGTAGGGGCCAAGAAATACAGGGAAAAACACTAGACTTGGCAGGTCTGTAAGTTTATCTATACCTCCAAAGGATGAAGAGCTGAATTGACCCTGTTGGCACACAGACCTGTTGTTCTACCAGTCTAGTTATTTCAGCTAGCCTTAACCCTTTTATTTCACCCTTGTATCATGCTTATGTTAGATGGTGTTATACGCGTTCCTGATGCGAGGTGCAGCTGAAGGAACAGAAAATCATCCTTGCCCAGGGCCTGCGCTGTCTCACTGCCACCTGTCCTCATTCCTCTCTTCCCTCCACCTCCTCCCTGCAGTCTCCGACTTGTGGCTCAGCATGTCCCTCGCTGCAGACCAGGGACCGCTCTGCACTGGAGCGATGAGATACTGCCGTTCTTCTCAGCTATTTTATATCAACAAGAGAAGGAGGAGATCTCTCTCTCTCTCTCAGTCTGGTCCCAACCCATGGCCTGTCTTTTGGAAGTCCAATTTTCAGTTTAAATCCAGCACGGCCAATTCCAGATGCTTTTCCACTTCTTGCAGCCTTGCTGCTCGCCTTGCCTGCAGAGCCCTGAGCGCAGGGATCGTCTTTGACGCTTTGCTTTCATTTACTGTGACTGGGCTGCCCTAGTGTGCTGTGATTCAGTGTCCCCAGTGTTTCCACTGCTTCATTCATAACATTACTATAACTCCATGCATATCTATTCTGACAATAAATGTTTTAATCAAGGCGCTCGTTATCTCCAATCTCTGCTTGTAACTTCCTCCTCCTTGAATTTGTGACATATCAGCCAGTTTGATCTATTCAAACACAAGCTCCCAACATTCTCTTCCCTGTCCACTGCTGCGGTCAGAGCCAGTCTGCTTCCTGCCTTTCCTCGTTATTTGCCTGCATCCAGTCTTTTATTTTCACATGCTAGGTTGTCACAGCTCTGCCTCAGCTGTCATCGCTCCATCATTGTCTCTGTTGCATGGCTCTGCTCTCTTTGCCAGTGGTGCTGGCATCCTTGTGCGTTTATCTGCTGCTCCCGGGGGAGCCTTTATGCCCTCTTCCGTGACACCCTCGCCCAGAGGATGCTCTGCCTCCCTCAGCTAAGTTGGCAATACCAAACTTGGTTGCAGCAACCGTGAAGAGTAGGTAGTTAACAAAAAGCAAGTTAACAATTCCAGGCTATCCTGGAATCGTTTAAGTGTGATATAGTCAGGTTTTGTTGGTTTTAATGCATGTACACCAGTCTGGGTATGTGATTGTGCCTTTCCCTTCCTCTCTCCGGCTGTCACTTGCTTTCTTAGCCTGTGGGTCTGCACAGCCTGCGTGCAATGCTCATGCAGTGGGATTTCTGACTGCTTCTGCAATGTAAATTTTCTGTAATGCCAGAAAGGTAACAGCTACCAAAATGATGGCAATTTTGTTTTCTAAGCACTGCAATCCAGATGTTAACAATGGTATAGTACAGTTAAGAAACGCTATTCTCTCCTCAAGTCAGGTTGTTATGGAATGGAACCGCTCCAGAATATATGATAAAGACTGAAACCGCTGCAGTACTTGGGTACAAACCCAGGAGTTAAGAAAGGAATAGCCGTCTTAAGTCGATCCCCTTTTCTTTATTGATCTTGGTGAGACCTGCAGCATTATTGTCATAGACGTTTTATATTTAAGTTTGGGTTTTTAGAGGCATTCTGGAACTGTATAAAGAGCCCTTTTCACTGACATGGCATCAGGCTTGTTATAATGTGAATGGCATCATTACAGTTCTCTCATTAACATCATAATGGCTCTGGAGGAATAGTGAGTGAAAACCCCAGCAAATGGAGTAGCGTAGCAATGTATAGTAGTCTTCCTGTGTAAAACTGCGTAGGGAAAAAGTTTGACATTTTAACCTTCAGGCTGCTGTAGATGCCTCGGGGTGTCCTCGCACTGCATGCATTTGGCTGACAAAATGGAAAAATTGTGGTAGCCTAAGGATGGAGGGCTGGGTTCAATAAAATACTCTGCCTGGCTTCCATGCCACTGAAGCCCATGCAAGGCTCCCAAGTGGATTTTTCAAAATTGAATCCAGCCCTAAGTGTCAACCTTTTGCTGTAATTTTGTATAGTAAATGTATTGTAGGCTCACATGTACATCTTTCATCCTTATTTCCAGTGGCGTTAATGGAAATGTAACAATGCGTGTGCTGTTCTGCAAAGTCCCATTGCAACGAACGGGATTTTGGACAAAATCCCTTCCACTGCATACAATAATGTAATATAAATGGGTTGGGCTTACGGCTGGAGGATGATGAGATCTGGTTCTATTTCTGGCTCTGACACTGATTTGCTGCGTGACTTCTGGCAAGATACTCGGGAGTGGATTTTGCCACCCTTAATGGGGAGAAACAGGGGGTTGGCTCTTTGGGAGCAATGCCAGAGGTCCTGTTTATGGAGCTAGGTCTGGCAGCGCTTTTTCAGTAAACATCACCTCGTACTTCGGGCTTCCAGTTTTGCTGTGTCCAACTTCACCTTCAAGGAGGCTGACTTCTCCCACATGCTGAGTACTCGCAGCTCCCTTCCCACTCATTTGCAGCAGCTGGAACTCAGCGCTTCTGCAATTCAAACAGGAGCGAATAGCACGCCCAGAGTCGCAAGCCCTTTTGAAAGCCTGGTTCGCAGCTTCTGTGTGCTGAAGCAGTTCCTTAGCTACAAAATGGGGCTTATTTTATAGCTGAGTGCCACCTATACAGCTTTGTAAGCATGCTGAGACCTAAAAGCTTGGTTTGGGGTTTTGGTCTTCTGGTTGTTGGGTTATTTTTTTTCCTAGGGAAGCGCTATTATTTATGCCTTGTTTTTATACAGTTGGGAAACATGGAGAATGTGCATGGACGGTAGCTGTTTATAGAAGTTAACTGGCCCGCCTCTATTAATTTTGCATGTTGTAAATAGCAGAAGCAGTTCATTTACTTTACCCGCTGTCCAGAGAACTCAGTTTTTCAAGATTAATCAGCAGCACTGCGCAGAAGGCATCCCAACACTTCCTTCCTTCCTTCCTGTGTGTTTCTGCTTAAGCATAGAAAGACCTGTTTGTGATGAAATATGGTAAAAAGAAATGCACAGCTGAAATCTCAGATTCTCATTAAAAAAAATCCATAAAGAGATGTTGAATTCCTTATGAGCAAAGAAATCCTGACTTTCCCAAAGCAGCCGCGAGTTTCTTCCAACCCTTGTTCTCTGAGGACAAACACTGAGTGTTGACATCATGCCAACATGAGAAGATTGATGTCTCCCTGTGAGTGATTCCTCGGTGCAGATTAACAAGAAGAATCCATGGGTGCTTTCTGATGTCAGCGCAATCTTTTCAGCCACAAAATATATGCCTTTTTAGCTGGTTCTTGGGCCACTTTTTTGCCCTGCTTTTAAGTCAGCAGGCTGACCCACTTGTTGTTTTGACCAGTTTTTCCATGTGTCGGTACTCAGCTGGTAACAAAAGGTGCGGGGAATAAATAATATATGTTGTCTGTGTCACGGATAAGTTCCAACGGGCCCATGTGGTGGCTTGCCATTCCCTGTGTCATGGTTTCTTTGCCCAGGAAATGCAAGATGGCATCAACGGGCTACTGCAAGGCAATGACTGAGAGCCACATGCAGTGCGTGCCCAGTAAATTGATGCTGAGGAAGGTGTACCCTTCAGTACGATTGCAGCGAGGCCTGGTGGCCTTTACTAGGGCAAACCGCTGGGGCATTTCCCCTTCACCTCCCATTTTCTGCCCCGCTGAGGAGTCTAGGGCAGACCCACGCGTGCATCTAAGGAACAGAGAGTGAGTGCACACTGGAAGCCCATTTCTTAATAAAGTAGCAGCCTTGTGCATTCTTCCAGGATTTAAGAAAACAACCGGCAGATGTGAATGATTTATTTTTCCTCCCTCTTCTGCTGCGGTTTATTTTTTCCTCTTGTTAGCGAGCGCTCAGCTGCTAACACAAGCAATTGCTGAAATTCCACCTGCCCACCTGCAGCCCCTCCTTCTCGCTGCTCGCTCGGGCCCTCGTCTTCCTCCGGGAGGGCTGCACCGAGGGGAAACTACATCCCGCTTTCTTGGAGAGAGGAGGAGGAGGAGGAGGGAGGAAGGCAGGCAGGCAGGCAGGCGAGGGAGGGGCCGGGCCGTGGCTGGGCGCATTGTTCCGCGCTCCTCTGCCAAGAAGTAGGTGACTATGAACCCATCCCTTGCCCCTCGCAGAAAGTTTGCTCCCTCCCCTCCCCTCCCCTCCCGCCTGCTGTCGCGGCAGGAGGCAGCTCGCAGCCTGGCGCTGGCCCTGGAGTCCCCGCTCCTGCTTAATATTCCGCCCGCTCCGCCGATGTTGTGCTTGGCTCCGGTGGGACCGCAACTCACGGCTTGAAACCGGAGCCAATTTTCTGTCTTAGTCTCGCAGTGTTTTGACTGGAGGCAGATCCAGTTCAGTCCGATCGGGGCTAGTGGAAANNNNTAGTGGAAACAACTACCTAAGTCTCCGCTGTCTGTTTCGCTTGGGAGGGAAGAAAGAAGAAAGAAACGCGATCCCTGACTGCTGGGCGCTCTCTCTCGCACCCACGCCCCACGCACACACACACACACACACACGCACACGCACGGACTCGCACACCCGTCGGTGCCGGGCGCGCCGTGCCAACACCGCCGGGAGAGGATGGGAAGCGAGTGAGCGGATCCGGGCCGGTGTGTGAGCGGGGCCGGGGCCGGAG